>JAOQML010055784.1:0-10148 GCA_027568935.1 Erythroxylum urbanii
TTGGAAAAACTATTCCAAAGCTACCTAGACCTGATGACCTTGATCTCCTTGAAGGAAAGCAATTCTTCAAACCTCCTATTTTGAAAATAATAGAACTAGATGTCTTACCCTCGAAAACATTTGTTGCTATATACTTCTATCTATTGAGTCCAACTCCATAAGTCAAAACTATTGGAATGGAAGAGGTAAGACATTATGAGCAGTGGAGTGAGGAAGCCTTAGTGAAGGAGATTGAAGAAATTCATACTAAGGTTAATGATCTACAAGACTCAGTTAATGATATACAAGAATCAGTGGGTAAATTACATGAGGAAGTAGCTTGTTTACGAGTTACAATAGAAGCAAACCTCAAGTTGATCATAACAGATATGCATCACATGTTTTCTGAGATAATGAAGCATTTGAGGTAACCTTTCTGATTAATAACAAATAGGGGGAGAAAAAAAGGAAAATTGGGGGAGAAATAGAAGAAAAAAAAAGGGGGAGACAAGATTGGAGAAAAAGAAGAAAAAAAGGGGGAGATAAGATTGGAGAAAGAAGAGAAAAGAAAAAGAGAAGAAGAAAAACAGAAGAAAGAAGAAAAATAGAAGATGACATGCATATATGTATCTTTGGTTATTGTCTTCTTATTCTCTGTTTGGTTATTGTCTTCTTATTCTTTGTTTGTTGTCGTCTTATTCATTTGTTGTTTTCTTATTCATCAATTGAATAAAAATTCATTCACTTTGATTATGATTATTTGTTATCATCAAAATTAATCATCGTAAAGTCTTTTTGACTTAACACTTGTTACCCTGCTTCCACTTTCTGCCCTTCAAGTCGCTTAAGGGTAGTTTTATCCTTTCACCATGTTATTTAACTCCCACCATAATCTTCTTACCATTTTTAGTTATTTTTCATAACTATAAAAAGCTAAATTTGCTTGTTATTTACTACTCTGAACTTTTTCCATGTAGTATGCAAATCATACATTGGGTGAGGAATTTCCATCCTTGCAATCTTCTGCATCCTTACCTGGTAAGAAAACTCTCGATGAAGTTAGTTCTCCCTCCTCGATTCCTTCTTCTTAGCCTCTAACTAGGAGTTAGAAGCAAGTTATGGGTGATCACCATACTTCCACTTTTCTGGTTAACCCTCATAAGGAGTAAGATGGAAAGTTAATAGTATACCTTAATATTGAAATCTTTAAAGAATGAGCTCTTAATTTTGATTCAACCTTGGTTAGATTTTTCTTTGATCAAAGACTCCCTTTTCCTATTATAAATAAATGGGATTTTAATCTTTTAAAAGATAAAGGACTGGTTGAGATCCTTTTATTTAAAGAAAAACTTATCCTCTTTATTTTCTCTTCAAGTTTTGCAGCACTTAAGACCTTAGAGGAGGTCCATGGCATATTAGCCATCAACCTTTATTCTACAATCTTGGAAGCAAGGTGTGAACCTTAAAATAGTGAAGCTACAAAACATTCTTTCATGGATTAACTTCCATAATGTTCCTAGAGTATTAGACCACTCAAGGGCTAAGCTCATTAGCAAGCCACATAGGGAAACCTTTATTTCTAGGTGAAAACATAGCAAAGAAAAGGAGAATCAGTTATGCTCGAATTTATGTGAGTATTGACATGTCAAATGACCTCCCTAATGAGATTCCAATTGTGAGGTTGGGCGATGGGAACAAATTATTTAAAAACATTGTAACTATATCTTATCATTGGAAGCCTCCTCTTAAGGCTTAAGGTAAATTGTGGAAGCCTACTAGCAGGAAGTTCACTACATGTAACTATAATGAACTATTAGGTTTGGATGAGAAAGGAGATGTCAAGGGGAATGAGGAAACTGACCAAACAAATGTAGGGACTAATATAGGTATCAATGCTAATCAATGTACAATGGTGGATGACATTGCTCCATCTAATGGAATAAATGACGATATCTTAGAAAACATTGGGGATAACTAAGGAAGCCTTTTTATAGAGCTGTATGATAGAAATGTGAAGAAAGGTGAGGAAACACCTGATCCAAATTGCTAGGGAAGCTTAATTGTAATTTGATGGGGGTATAAAGAGTAGTTCAAAATTGTTAAGAGAAGGAATTCATAAAGGATCAGGAGCAAAAGCTCTGAAGGTAAACAAAAATAACATGTCTATAGTAGCATCGAATGTCAGATGATTGACTTACTATAACAAGCTTTATACTTTAAGGGATTTTGTATGAATGGAAATACCTTTGATTGTGGGTTTACTAGAAACAAAAATAAAAATAAGGAATATTGGAAAATTAAAAGTTTTAAGGCCTAAATGGGGAATTTTATCTAACCATTCCCATTATGTTTATGCTATAATCATAATCTGTTATAATTCAGATGGTGTTAGGTGGATTCATTGGGATCGAATGACTAGATAATGCACCTAACGATATCATTTCTTTATGAAAAAGCAATGATCAATGCCTCCTTTGTATATGATAATATCATTGTGTATCAAGGAATAGCTTATAGAGCAATCTCAAAGATCTCAGTAGCAGCTACAATGACCCTTGAATAATCTGTGGAGATTTAACTCAACTCCTTACAAATATAAAGCTCAATGGAATTGTAATTTGAGAAATTTCTTTAAGGACTTTAAGGAATGTGTTAAGAAAATGGAGGTTACTGACTTGAAGTTTTAAGGGCATACATTCACTTGGACAAACAAGTAAAGCTCCAACTAGCTTATCAGAAAAAAATGGATTGATATCTTGTCAACTCTAACTGGTTAAATCTTTTCCCTGAGAGCATAGCTAGGTTTAAAGATCCCATATTCTTGGATCATACTCCAGTCCTAGTGGGAGATTTATTCCGAAAGATTATCAGACACTGCCTATTCATATTCAATATTTCTTGGCAAATGAGGGTGGCTTCCTGGAAGTTTATAGGAAGGGTCTATTATTGGTAATAAACAATTCTTTTGCATCCAAAAGTGGCTATTATGAGAGAGAATAAATTGATGAATATGATAAAAGGATCTAGTACCAAAGTAGCTACAGAATCTACTAAAGATGAACTTACCTCTATATAACTCCTTCTCTCAGCCAATCCTAATGATCCATCTTCCCTATCCAAAGAGAAATTGCTTTTGTCAAAGTATATTCAAGTTGTAAATAATCATTCTTCATTACTCAAACAAGGATATAGAGTGAATTGGCTAAAAGAGTGTGACATGAGCTTTGAATTTTTCTTTAATTTTGTTTTTGCTAGAAGGAACTAGAACAAAATCAGCTTCATACTGACTCATAAAAGCACTTTACTTCAAGGTCATCAGGTTATCTAGTAGGAAGTTGTTAAATTTTACACATCAATGCTTAGCACAACAGGTACATCCTCAATCTCTATATCCTATTTAAATAAATTCATTTCTAGAAGGGCCCCTATTGAGGAGCTAGTAAGCTTACTAAAACCTATGGAGGATAAAGAGATGGAGGATATTGTTTTTAAGATGAATGGAATGAAAGCACCTAGTCCAGATGGATTGAATGAATACTTTTACCACAAATCTTGGGAATTAATAAGGCAAATTGTAAAATATGTAGTTAATTAATTCTTTACAAGAGCATCTTGCCAAAGTAAATCAATAGGAGTTTCCTTTTCTTGGTCCCAAAAGGCCACAACACCACTTACTTTGGTGACTATAAGCCTATAGCTTGCTCAAACTTCATTTACAAGATTATTTCCAAAATTCTAGCTTCTAGATTAAAGGTAGCCATCTTCTATTTGATTAGTGAGAACCAAAGGGCTTTTTATAGAGAATAATATTATCAAAGCATATTTCAATAAAGATTTTGACATTTTAAATAGGGAATTTTCGTTAAAGCTATTGGAGGTGTTTGGTTTCCTTGGAGTCTTCATTGGATGGATTGAAGCCCTTTAGAGATCAACAAAGGTGGAAGAGGGTTAAGGTAGGGGGATCCTCTATCCCTCTACCCTTTCCTATTTTGCATGGAAGCTCGTAATCTCTTAATAAAATATGACATTAGGATAAATACAAGGTTCATATACCACTTTAAATGTAGGAAAGTGGAGTAAACAAACTTGTGTTTTACAGATGACTTATTATTGTGTCATAGAGCACACCTGGATTCAGTTCAGACATTAATGAACACCTTACAAAACTTTAAAAGTATCTCTGCTTTGGATATCAATCTTAACAAAAGTTACTTTATGATCTGTAAAGGAGCAACTCAATCGGAGTCTTATATAGCAAGAATCACAAGAATGTAAAGGAAATTGCCTCCTATGTTGTACCTGAGGCTTCTAATCTCTATAAGAAGAATAAAATTTGATGAATACATTCCTCTAGTAGAGAAAGTTCAAAGAAGGCTAATCTCTTGTGTGAATAAATCTCTTTTCTATGTGGGTAAGTTTCAATTAATCAAATTAGTCATTTGTTCTCTCCGTATATATTGGTGCTCACATATTTTTTCCTAAAAATCTCATTAAATCTCTGGAGAGAATGATGAGGAAGTTCTTTTGGAGACATTTTAGGGGCGAAGGGGGAGTTGTAAAAGTCAATGGATTAATATTTGCTTCCTTGAAGAAGAAGGTGGCTTAGGTGTCAATCTAATTAAAATAACTATCCTTGCTTTAATACTAAAAGGTTATGGTGGATACTAGAGGGTAAGAACTCCTTGTGGCTGAAAATGGATGCATAGTTGCTTTCTTAAAGGTATGGGTGCTTGGGATATTAAAAAGAACTCTACCTTCTCCTGGTTTATTTTTCAATTACTTTTGCTAAGAGACATGGTAAAGCCAGAAGTGATATGAAGGATTGGAATGGGGAATTCACTTTTGTATGGTTTGACAACTGGTCAAGTTACGGTTAGCTTACTCATCTCCCTAGAATACATGATGCTATGCAAAATTTCCCTTAAAAGCTAAGATAAGCACATTAATTGGTCAAGGTGTTTAGCAACTTCCTGAAGAAATAAGGGATATATAACCAAACTACTCTGCTAATATCTCTTCACTAGACATATTCATCTAAAAAGGGAAACCTGTCAACCTTGTAACTAGCAAGATCATAAGGAATTAATTATAAATAGAAATCTTGGAGTATCTTTGTCACAATATAGTATGGATTAAGTGTTTATAGCCTAGAATCTTTTTTCTACTGTGGCTGACCACCAAAAATGGACTAATAGTTTAAACTATTTGTCTTTAGACAAAATCCACCCCTTATATTGGAAATGGAGGAAACTCAAGACCATTTACTTTTTAAATGTAGCTTTGTAACTAGTATCTAGAATGTAGTGAAATGGTTGAGCCTATAGACTTTACAGGGAATTCACTCATTGAAACTATCCAGTGGCTTTTAATTGAATTACCAAGAGCTATTCTTCAAGTTTATATAATTGCAATAAGGAGTTGTGAGCAAATAATCAGGAATGAAAGGAACTTCAGAAGATTCAAAAATAAAGCTACTGCTCTAGATGGAGTAATATCAAAGGTGGTCTATGGTATTAGGGAGCTGATTTTGATAAGGGATAAAGCTAAAACATACAATCCTATCTCGGCTTCTTCCTAAAGAATCTAATTTTCAAAAATTCATTAACACACTGTTGTTTTTATAAAGGTTTATAGGGATTTTTGAGCTACATTGTAAGTCTATTCCCTTGAGGTATCTTGTACTTTTAACATTTCAATGTTTTTAATGAATTTCTTTAATTTTTCAAAAAAAAATTCTTAACCTAAAGCCTAGTCAAGTTAGAGATCCAAGTAGAATATTATGAAGTAATTAAAGAAATAAAGACACCTTTTTTCCTTTTGTTTATATTTAGTTTAGATTACTCGTTAAAGTACAGTATTTATTAAGGTAGTAATAGAGCTAGAATATGCACCAAAAAGGAGAGGTCATCAACAAATGAAACACTGTGAATTTTGAGATGCTCAAATTTGAAGTGATATCTAAAGCTTCTCTCAAGACTAATCACATGACTAATAAACCTTGATAAAACTTCCATGCCAAGAGTGAATAAAAAGGGATATAATAAAATTTTAATCAATGAATTGTGTCTCTTTAAGTAAAAAGAATATTGAAAAATAACTTCTAAAATCTATATAAATTAATGTATAAAACTTGTTTAAAATAAAAATTTACTCCTTAAATTGCATATTAAACTTTTTATTATATTATATGTTAATTTCTTGAATAAAATTTTAATATTTTACAAGTTTAGACTTCAACTCACTTTTAATGATGTGCATGTATAGATTTCCTTATAATTTTCTTTGTATGTTAAATATAGTCAGAAACTAATTTATCTTTTTTATCATTAAATATGATACCTAAACATCCAAAAAGTTAAATATGATTATTACTTATTTAACTTTATTTTTTTTAGATATACTGTGTTATTGGGATAATTAAAAAATGTAGTTATCCATCATATATAAACATTTACCTATTGGAGCCGAGCGACATCCAAATATGAACGAAGTGAGTCTATATCTGAAGAGGTGCCCTCCCACACTTTCACACAAAGAAGATGGCACCCACCCAAGCTAGACTAAGACGACTGGGCTACTCTAGGCTATGACAGTGTGGCGATTGGGCATTTGGGCTATGCTGTGGTGGTGCAACGATGAGGATTGTGGTGGTGTAAGCGTGTTACTGGAATGCTGACACTGATGAGAGAGGCGTGAATTTGAGGAGCAGTAAGAGTGATTAATCTTCAGTCATCTGAAGCAAGCTGAGTGGGTTTTACTATAGAAAATTTGCTTCCTCCTTTGGAAGGCCTTAAGAATGGACATTAAGGGAGATCCACCTCCCTCAAATTTATCCGTTAACAATTTCCCAGCCTTACCTTCATCGCAGAATGAGAAATCCCTTTCTCCTAATTCAAGGCCCTCAGATGGAGCTTGGAAATCTCACCCATAGATCTAGTACAAGAGGGGAGAGTTAAGACATTTCTAGAATGGCATGAAGGATGGCACACTAACGCCTCCTATAGAACTCCTTTAAAGCTGGAGCATCAGTATGGGCATCAACGTTGGTTGGCATTTTCCGGAATAAGAGGCTAGCTTTTTTGGTGGTGCAAGCTTGGGTTATGGCTCGATAAAGGAAGAAAGGCTTGGAGAAAGTGATGCTTAGGAATGACGATTCTTTTCTCTTCAAGTTCAACACTAAGGCTAGCATAAGTGATATCTTAGATTAGGGGTCATGGCATCTGAGTGGCCAGCCCATATTCAACCAATGATGGAGGCCAGGCATAGAGTTTCATTCAGGTAACATTCAAACAATTTCATTATGGGTTCAATTTCTTAATGTTCCGCTTGAGTTCTAGAATGTGGATGGGTTGAGTTACCTTGCAAGAGCTTTGGGCAAACCTGTAAGCATAGATTGCCAAACGGCTAGTATGGAGAGAGTTTGTTTCACTAAGCTTTTCTTCGAAGTGAGGAGAGACTTTCCTCTTCTGGACTATTTACCAATCATGAAATTATATGAGAGTGGAGAGTTGATAAAATACAATGTGGTTATCTTTTACCCATGGAAGCCAGATGAAGTAAAAAATACTGGAAACTGACAAGACATATGTTTATAAATAGAAGTCATGAGGAGTTAATAGGGTCAATAGAATCTGAGAGATCTATTGGGGAAGCAGAGGAGGAATTAAAGAATTTGGCCAATATTTGCTTAGTCAGCAAACAACCGAATGAGGGCAGTAAGCAATTATAGCAGAAGGATTGCTCATGTGTTGTAACATTACCAAAATAACTAGACTAAAACTATAACTAACGGTAAGTTTAAGTTGATCCCACAGAGATTAATTCTAGTTGCTTTCCTAAATTATTTGTATAAGCAAAACAAGGGGTTTTTAGTTTGAAGCAAATTAAAAGACAAAGTATAATTGAATCTATAAAAACAAATCAAATTAAATAGCAATAAAGTGATAAAGTTGATGAATGAGCTGAAATTTGGTTCTTTGATTTAATCTCGACCTAAGCATAATTTCGCAGATGTCGTTCAATTATCGTCTTTACACCTTTCCTAAGATTATTGATTGTGAACTAACAATAAGCTCTGTTAATTTTGGTTTTTCCTTAGATCATAGTTAATCAAGAAGAGATCATTAATTAATCTTAACTATCGAGAAACCTAAAACAAGCTGTCTAAGTTTATCCAGATAGTCGCATTACAAGTGAGAAAAACAGACCATTTTAAGTAATAATCATACGAGCTTAGATTATTTAACTTATGCTACATTATCTCTAACGATTTAATACCGTTAGTTGCCATATACGACCTTCAACACAACTATTACATATCACATTCAAGTTTTAGCTATGAGTTTTCATGAAAAACAATTCAGTAGAGCATTAAAATCATTATAGTAGAATACTTAATCAATCCATACAAGCTAACATAAGTAATCCGAAAATAGGTAAAGAAAAAGATACACAACAACAATCTGCTTAATGTGTTCCTTAGCCTAGATTGCACCTCTGAACCGATGTTAGGAAAGTTAGCCTTCCACCTCCATCTTTAAGGTCTCACTGTCAGCCATCCTCTCCATCGCCACTGTCGGTGTTAAAGAATGAAGAACAACCGCAGAGAAAATAGGAGAAGAGTGATTTTGGCTAAGTCTATTCTTAAATGTCATTTTTGCTGTCACTCTCTTTTCCTTCTGTAGTAAAATTTAAGTTTAAATCAATTGATATCTGATCAGGACACCTAGCTTTCTCAAGTTAATTCTCACGGTGTGAGAATTTACAACCATACAAGGTCATTACAAGGTTGTGACTGGCCCTCTCATGGCTGTGAGAGATCGAGGCGTGAGAGATTTCTCACGCCCATGCAATCTAATGTTTGACCGTGAGACTTCTCTTCTTTTTTTTTTCATTCTTCATTTGACATTCAATCTTGCCTCTTCTTCTTTCAATCCTCTTCTTCTTTATGCTCCATGAATTAATAGAATATGGAAATTGAGAAGATGGCTTTAATGACATACTTTCGGGTCACTTTAGCGTCTTTTACTTCCGAAAAGCACCTAAGATCAAATATGAGCTAAAGTGAGTATCTTAAGCATTTCTAAGGCATTAATCACTAAATGTAGTACTTATGAAATGAATCAACTTTTAAACACATATTAAGTTCCCCTATACTTAGCTTTAGACTGTCCTCAGGCAAATCGTCAAAATCAAAATCACAAATCAAAAATTTTACTCATTTTTCATATTTCCTAAGAGTAGATAACCATAAGTAAAGATGATGAATGACTTTCGAAACCTATATCAATAACTCATCATTCAAACTGTCTACTAATGATTGATCAACATTCATCACCCTTAAAAACAGAGTAATCTAGAGGTAGACTTAGACAAAAGGTGTTTAAACAAGATATTTCCATAGGTGCACTCAAACACCATTCATAATCACAATAATCCATAACTTTGCATATCATTTCCTTTATCCACCACTAAAAACCACATGCATAATCATGAATCAAAGGACTTTTCTAGGGTTGTAATGTGGGTAAGGGTAAGATAAGATGTATTTTGGTTAATGTAGTATAAAAGCCATCAAGCTAGTAAAACAAACGTAACACTGAATGAGATATCAAGTGCACAAGTTGACACTCATTCAAAAATGAGTACCGTTAGCCATAAAGAATGCAACAACTATGTTTCCCAACTAGATTCAGCTCTCGTACCATAAGCTAAATGAAAATAACATAAAAAATGCTCCATCTAAAACAACATCCTCCTAGTATGTAATATATTCAAACACCCAATTAATATAACTTAACGAGAATATCCATTAATTAATAACTTTTCACAACGATTGTATTTCCTCCTTGCAAATTTTATTCAAACTCACATTTTTCTTTTCTTGTTTTAATATAAAAGTGATAGAAGCTACATAAACATATGATTCATAACATAGAATTTTAACAACTATAACCAACCTATATGTATGCATACCCCCACACTTAGGCTTTTGTACAATCAAATTTAAGAATTAACAATTGCTTCACTAGCTTTAAGGATTGGGTAGGGCATTGATTATGTAACATCCCGTTTCCAGAGAACGGGTCGGATCAGAGAAACGGGTCCAGGTGTGGTAAATTACCACATCTCATGCTCATGCAGTTGTGAATAGTGAATTTTGTGCATAT
>JAOQML010055795.1:0-10148 GCA_027568935.1 Erythroxylum urbanii
AAAGATCAATGTGTGTGGATTCTATGAAGAGCCGCATCTTGTCCTTCCAATAATGATAATCTTCACCATTGAATGCAAGAGGTCTTGTGACGGAGGCATCTTCAGCCATAAAAACATGTGATTAAGCCATAGATCTTTGTCCTCACTTTGTGATGGTGGTTCTTGGAAACTAAGCTCTAATACCAATCAAAGTAAATCACATGTTAATATAGAAATTACTTATAATAGATGAAATACACAATAAGGGCGGTTGAATTATGTATTCTTTTCGTGAATATAAATTCTTTGTATTTCTGATAAGAACTTCTTTGACTTGTTAAAAGAATATCACTAACGAAAACTGTTATATGGTAAATCGCAAATAACTTCTATCTACTTGTTTAAGAATAAAATAGAATAAGATAAGAGATAGAGAGTAGACACAGCAATTTTATACTAGTTCATGCCAAACCATGGGCTACGTCCAGTCCTCAGATTCCTTCAGAGTATTCACTATACTTCAACAAATGTACAAGTATTCTTTCTTTCTTCTCGAGCCTCTTCAGGTCTCATAAATCATGTATTCTTTTCAGCAATCTTAGCCTCTTCAGGGTCTCAGCCTTTTCTTTCTTTGTCTAGAAAGATATTGTAAGCTATTGTTACAGTAGTTTAGCTCTACAGTATTTTTACGTATACACTTGAATGCTCAAAAAGGTGTAGAATCAAAGATCTCTCTAAAAATTATTTAGTCTTCGACTGTGATCAATATTTATAGTCTAAGCCTCCAACCACTTCTTTTAATCTTTATAACTGCTTCTTGATTCTTGATAACCACTGTTTGATTCTTTATAATCGCTGTTGAGTTGAGTTCTGTAACTAACTCCAACTAACTAACCACTCGACGTACTCGCGTATCTTCTACTTTGTATCGTCTGTGTTTTCTTCTGTGTTTCACTTCTTCTGTCTTTTGTTTCTTCTCTATTCCGTTTTCTTCTGTGTTTTGACTTCTTTTGTGTTTCGCTTCCTCTGTGTTTTGACTTTTTCTGTATTTCGACTTCTTCTGTGTTTCACTTCCTCTGTGTTTTGCTTCCTCTGTGTTTTTCTTCTTCTGTCTTTTATTTCTTCTGTGTTCCGCTTTCTTTTTTGTTTCACTTCCTCTGTGTTTTTCTTCTTCTATCTTTTGTTTCTTCTGTGTTCCACTTTCTTCTGTGTTTCACTTCCTCTGTGTTTTACTTCTTTTGTCTTTTATTTCTTCTGTATTCCGCTTCCTCTGTGTTTTGACTTTTTCTGTATTTCGACTTCTTCTGTGTTTCACTTCCTCTTTGTTTTTCTTTCTCTGTGTTTTTCTTCTTCTGTCTTTTCTTTCTTCTGTGTTTCGCTTCCTCTGTGTTTTGACTTCTTCTGTATTTTGACTTCTTCTGTGTTTCACTTCCTCTGTGTTTTTCTTCTTCTGTCTTTTGTTTTTTCCGTGTTCTGCTTCCTCTATGTTTTGACTTCTTCTGTATTTTGACTTCTTCTGTCTTTTGACTTCTTCTGTACACTTAACATACTCATCAAACTAGTTCATTTATTTCTAACATTATTATTATTTGTTTGTCATCAAAATTAATTATCGTAAAGTCCTCCTGACTTAACATATTTCCATTTATTTCAGTTTTATTTATATATAGAATTGAAATAGGTGTTGAGATTTGTTGTGTTGAATGTTGAGTTTACGTTTATACTCACCTTCATATTTTGACCATTGAAATTAATAAAATTTATTCGATTGTGTTTTTTTATTAAGTTGATTGTGATTTCAATTCTGTTCTTAATAATTCGACAACAAACTGAGAGGGTGAGTCGGGTAAAAATCATTGATTTGGGCTAACAAGAGTTAGGTGAATCGATAGGTAGAGAATTGAGTCAAACCAGTAGAGTCGTGTAATGAGAGATCAAGCATAGATTACCAGTAGGTTAATAGAAAATTTTAGAACTAATTTAAGTTTTGGATCGAGAGATTGCAATTCCCATAATTTGAATTAGGGATTACTAATTAGGGTTAAGAATTATAACTCGAGAGAGAGTAATTCAACCTAGGACTGACTAGACTCGTTAATTCAATAATTGTATAATTAGGTAGATTTTCTTAGTTTCAAATTAAAATCCCCTTTCTCTCCCTTGGTAATTTCTAGGTCAATTTTAGGTTGGGCTGTGATATTGCTATTTTGTTTACTCTTTGACAATTTAATTTCTCATATTAGATTATTGATTAATTTAATTTCTTCATTAGTTGTTTATTTAGGTTTTTCGCGAACTTAGCTGCCTTTGGATTTTAGGACTAGTTCCCTTCCTCGTGGGATTTACACCTTAGATACTATGCCAATGACCCGTGCACTCATAATAATTACCAAGGTTATAAATAGTAAAACTTAGCACGTGTAACCTTGAGCAAACAAGTTTTTGACGCCGTTATTGAGGAAGGCGACGTGTAGTCTATAGTTTGAGGCATTAGCTTAGATTTGAGTTTCTGGATTTTATTTTTGTTTCGTTTGTTTTATTTCAGAATTGTGCTCTTGCATAAACACAAAATTTACGAGAGGTTTGAGTCGTGCAGTTGAAACGATAGATTTAGGTATAACGCGCTTAGAATGAACCTTGAGGAAAGCTCAGCGAGAGGAAGAAGAAGAGACAGAGAAAGCATAAATGGTCGAAGAATTTCAAAGAAATATGGATGAGGAAGTTAATCCTGGGGGCAACAACAGAGGACCCTCATGGATTTTATGAAACCAGGGTTTAACCTAACGAATCAAGGAGAGGCTAGACCTCCTTTTCAAGCGGTCTCATTCGAAATCAAGCCAGCCCTCTTAAATATGCTTCAATAGAACATCCAATTTTATGGAATGGCGAATGAAGATCCGAATGCACACATTGTTAGTTTCCTCGAGATCTGTGATACTTTTTCATATCACTAGATGTCGGAGGATGTTGTTAGGATTAGGTTGTTCCCTTTTACACTTAGGGACAGAGCGAAGGCTTGGTACCACTCACTGAGCCCCGTTAACATCACGACGTGGGAGTAGCTTATGCATGCTTTTCTGGATAAGTACTTCCCTTAACAAAGACCACAAAGATCATAAAGGAAATTAACAATTTCCAACAAGGTGATGGGGAGTCGATTTATGAAATGTGGGAGCGGTATAAAGACCTGCAGAGGAGATGCCCACACCACAACCTACCGAATGAATTCCTCCTACAGACATTCTACAACGAAGTAAACCCACCTACCAGAGGCATGATCGATGCAGCGTCAAGAGGATCTGTGATGCATAAGATGGTTGATAAAGCAGAGGAGTTAATTGAAGAGATGGCAAGCAATAGTTGTTTATGGGCAAGTGAGAGAAGTAGGCAACCTATAACCTTTAGAGAGCAGAAGGGAGTTGTCGCAATCAATCAGATGACAGAGATGCAAGCTAAGATCGACAATTTGACACAATAACTCAACAATATGAAGGTGTCATCTTCTGCTTCGGTTAAGGCCATACAAACGAAGTGTGAGTTATGTGTTCAAATAGATCATGACACTGTGCACTGCTACCTGATGAGAGAGTATAACCAGGAGCAAGTGAATTACATAGGGGCATAATTTGGACAAGGAGGGGGTAATAACCCCTACTTTAACATATATAAGCTCGGGTGTAAGAATTACCCCAATTTTTCCCAGTCGAATAATAATAATGGAAGGTAGTTCAGGACTCAAGGGCAATCGAATTTCCAGCAGGATAAAGCAAGCTCATTGGAAGCCAAGTTAGACAAAATTCTAGATAAGCTTGGAACTTTAGATAATGTGTAAAAGAATTTGGAAGATAAATTTAAACAAGTCACTAAGAGTCACGCGTCTTCCATTCACAATCTAGAGGCCCAAGTGAGTCAACTAACAAATGCCTTTTCTATGTGAAATTTTGGAAATGTTCTTAGCACTTCAAGAACAAAATCAAGGGAGCAATTAAAGGCTATCACACTTCAAAGTGGGAAGGAAATTGAACCACCCACAAGAATAATAAAGGAGCCTATCAAGCTAGTCGAGAAAGATCACAAAGAGGAGAAGGAAGTGGATATGAGTGAGTATCCGTCTTATGTTGCACCTCCACTGTACTAACCCAAGATCCCTTTCCCTTAACGATTACAAAAGAAGAAGTTGGATGATCAATTTGCAAAGTTCATTGAGAAGCTAAAGACACTATAGATAAATCTCTCATTTGTTGAGGCATTAGAACATATGCCTAAATACGCAAAATTTTTAAGAGACATTTTATCAAATAATTGTACTTAGGAAGATAATCAAACGGTAGCCCTAACTGGTACTTGCAACTCTATAGTCACCAGCCAAATGCCTTCAAAATTAAAAGATCCAGGAAGTTTCACAATACCTCGTATTGGTGGTGAACTGGAATTTATGAAGTGTTTGTGTGATTTGGGAGCTAGCATCAATCTTATGCCTTTATCGATATTCAGGAAGTTGGGACTTGGGGAGCTTAAGCCTACATCAATTTTAATTTAATTGGATGATCAATCCATTAAAAGGTCGTTGGGAATAGTGGAAGATGTTTTTATGCGAGTAGATAAATTCATTATTCCTGTGGATTTTACGGTTTTGGATTTTGAAGAGGAAAAAAATTATCCACTGATCTTAGGTCGACCATTTATGAACACTGGAAAGCCATAATTGATGTTCATGAAGGTAAATTGACACTTTGAACAAGCAAAGATCAGGTTGAATTCAATATGAATAAGGCCTTAAAGAATCCAACAACGAGTAGCGCATGCATAAGAGTTAAAATCATGGATCAAAGTTTGCGAGAACAAGTTAAGAGCTACATAGCATAAGTGCAGTCATTGGAAATAAAAGCTAACAATGAACACCAAATT
This sequence comes from Erythroxylum urbanii, assembly GCA_027568935.1. NCBI lineage: Eukaryota > Viridiplantae > Streptophyta > Magnoliopsida > Malpighiales > Erythroxylaceae > Erythroxylum > Erythroxylum urbanii. The sequence continues at coordinate 4,888 of JAOQML010055795.1, forward strand.
TCTGAATCTAAAGAAGATGATGAGATGGAGGAGGTAGATGTTCCAGTACATCAAGACAAATTAGTTCGAATCGAAGCACCCACACCATCATCTTTAGAGAAACCTCCAACATTAGAGCTCAAGCCTTTACCCACACACCTAAGGTGCACCTTTCTTAGTGAAGGTCAAACTCTACCTAAATAATTTCCAACCAATTAAGCGAAAAACAAGAAATTAAGGTGGTGGAAGTTGTGAGGAAGTAAATGAAAGCTATTGGATAGCAGATTGCTAACATTCAAAGAATACGCTCGAATGTCTGCATGCACTAAATAAACTTAGAGAAAGGATGTAGAACAGTGCGAGAGCATCAATGAAGACTAAACCCAAACATGAAGGAGGTGTTCAAGAAGGAGATCATAAAACTCCTAGATGCAGGGATAATTTATCCCATCTCTGACTGTGAATGGGTCAGCCCAGTGCAATGCATAACCAAAAAGGGAGGAATGACAATGATTGAGAGTGAAAGTGGAGAAGTAATTTCAACTAGAACAGTCACGAGGTGGAGAGTATGTATAGATTATCATAAACTCAACTCAATGACTAAAAAAGATCACTTCCCTCTCCCGTTTATAGACCAAATGATAGAAAGGGTAGCTGGCCATTCATTTTATTACTTTTTAGATGGATATTTGGGCTATAATCAAATTTTCATCTACCCTGATGATCAAGAGAAAACTACATTCACCTATCCCTATGGAACCTTCGCATACAGACAGATGCCTTTCAAACTTTGCAATGCTCCAGTAACATTTCAGAGGTGCCTGATGTCAATATTCGCTAACATGATAGAGGACATAATAGAGGTGTTTATGGATGACTTTTCAGTCTTTGGAGATTCCTTTGATTCATATCTAACTAATTTGGATAGAGTTCTTCAAAGATGTAAAGAATCACACTTAGTACTAAATTGGGAGAAATGTCACTTCATGGTGTAAGAAGGGATCGTTCTTGGACATAAGATCTCACATCAGGGATTCGAAGTTGACATAATGAAAACAGAGGTAATAGAAAAACTTCCACCCCTAAGTAATGTAAAAGGAGTGTGAGGATTTTTAGGCCATACAGGATTCTACCGACAGTTCATTAAGAATTTTTTGCAAATTGCACGACCTTTGACCAACCTCTTAGTTAAGGATGTGCCCTTCGTGTTTGATGAGAAGTGTATGTTTGCATTCAACAATTTAAAAGAGACATTAATATTCATGTCAATTCTATCACCACCAGACTGTACACTTCCGTTCAAAGTTATGTCCGATGCGAGTGACCAAGCCATAGGTTGCATGTTGGGACAAAGGAAAGATAAAAAATTGCATGCAATCTACTATGCCAGTAAAACTTTTGCAGGACCCCAACTAAACTAAACTACATCATTACAGAAAAGAAGTTACTCGCAGTGGTGTAAACGTGTGATAAGTTCTAATAGTGCCTGTTGGGTTCAAAGGTAATTGTATTCACCGACCACTCAGTACTAAAATACCTTTTCAATAAGAAGGATGCAAAACCAAAGCTCATTAGATGGGTGTTACTTTGCAAGAATTTGACTTAGATGTGAGAGATAAAAAGGGAGTAGAGAATGTGGTTACAAACCATTTATCCAGACTTGAGGGAGGGGGATGCAAGCCAAGTAAGGACATTAACGAAAATTTCCCCTATGAAACTCTGATGTTACTCAAGAGCTTAACTACTCTATGGTTTGCGGATATCGCGAATTATGTTACCAATGGTAAATTCCCATCAGATCTCTCATACCAACAGAGGAAGAAATTTTTGCATGACTGTAATCGATACATATGGGATGAGCCAACCTTATATAGAGTCTATATAGGTGGATTAATACGACGTTGTGTTCTAGACGAGGAAATGTTAGACATCCTTAAGCAATGTTATGAAGGGAAGTAAGCAGGGCATTATGGGGCCAACAAAACGATAGCTCGAATACTAAAGAGTGAATTTTACTGGCCACAGTTGATTAAGGATGCACAGATCTACGTGGCATAATGCAATCAATGTCAAAGGATAGGTAACATCTCCAAGAGGGATGAAATGTCGTTATCTAATATTCAAGAGGTAGAGGTTTTCGATGTCTGGGGCATTAATTTTATGGGTCTATTCCCATCGTCAATAGGGAACATGTACATTCTAGTGGGAGTTGATTATGTTTCACGTTGGGCTAAAGCGATAGCATCTCCAATCAATGATGGGAAGGTTGTGCAAAAGTTCATTAAACGGTTATTTAATTGGTTTGAAGTGCCACGTACAATAATAAGTGTGGAGGCAAATTTTTTGTAACAGATCTTTTGATGCTCTTTTAAAAAGATACAAAGTGCACCACCGAGTTGCTACATCTTACCATCCGCAGACTAATGGTCAAGTGGAAGTTGTTAACTGTGAGCTAAAATGAATCCTGGAGAAGACAGTGAACAATTCTCGGAAAGATTGGGCAGCTAAGTTAGATGATGCTTTATGGGCCTATAGGATAACATTTAAAACACCTATTGGAACAACTCCTTACAAACTCATGTACGGGAAAGCTTGTCATTTACCAATTAAATTAGAACATAGAGCATACTGGGCGATTAAAGCATTAAATTTTGACTGAAAGCAAGCCGACAAAAAGAGACTTCTACAACTGGATGAGCTTGAAGAATTTTACTTCAATGCTCATGAGAACGCCAAACTTTACAAGAAAAAAGTTAAGAAATGGCACGATGCTCGTCTCAAGAAAAAAGGATTCAAAGTAGGATACACTGTTCTATTATATAATACCTGATTGAGGCTATTTCCAGGAAAGTTAAAGTCTAGATGGAGCGGACCATTTATGGTTATTCAAGTCTTTGATCTTGGAGCTCTCAAATTGGAAAATGCTAACAAGGAGACTTTTAAGGTTAATAGGCATCAGTGTAAGCTGTATCTTAGAGGAACAATTCCCAAAGATAAGGAAGAGATTTCCTCATCTCCGAACAATTAAAAATGCCTTCCTAGATGAAAGTTCAAGCTAATAACCCTAAACTAGCAAATTTAGATTTTGTTTGAAAAAGTTAGGGATAGTTAGATTAGTTTCAATAAAACGCGAGTAAGGCATACGAACTCTCACCTCCGACACAGTCTCCATCTCCATCCCCTTGACATTTTTTTCTATCCCAAATTAATTTTTCTTTCCCACATTAGCCTTCAGGTCTATTTTGTCTTTATGTTTATTTTTATTTTTAATTATTTTATTTTTATTGTTCATTTTATCTATTCTTTGTTACTTTAATTTTTTTCCCCTTTGTTTATGTGCTTGTGTGTACCTCCTCACATTGAGGACAATTCACGTATGGGGAGGGATTGTGTGTTTTATTTTGGTAATGTGATTTTGCATATTGTATGATAGTATTAGGTTACATTATGTGAAGTGTGTCAATGTGTCAATGGCTTAAATCGGGTGAAATTCATTTAATTTTGGACATAGTTTATTAGGTTTTGAACGATCATTAACCTGTGAAATTAGTGAATTAGGGGGCCTTTGGATGACTATACAGCCTAATTAGGACTTAGTTTAAATTTAGCACCCTCTAGATTGTCACATTCATTCATAATGTGAGGTCTTTTAGGTTAGGTAGCTTAACTAGCACTGTTTCATGAAAACGAATAGTCAAAAGCAACAAGGTAGGTAATAAAAAAATGTTTTGTTTAATAAATTACTATTCCACTGACCTTTGGGTTATAAAAAGAGCTGGTAGCTAGTTGAAAATGTGTTGTAGCTGAGTAATCAGATCGACATGCATCACAAATGTGTGCCTTCATGTAAAAAGGCTATAATGATGTTTCAACCAAGCTGTTTAATAAAATGACTTAATTAAGTAACTAGATCGACATTCATCACAAATGTTTGCCTCAGAGTAAAAGACTAATTCCGAGAAAAATAAAAAATAAAAAAATGTTTTCTAATAAAAACTACCGCACTTGTAATACGATTAAATTTTCATGAAAAATGTACTTAAGAACAGTTACAAAGTCTGAGGGACCGAAAAATTATTAATGTGTGTGTACAATTGAAAAGGGTAAATAAATTAACATTTAGGTCTCGATTAAGTTGTATATTTGATTCAAGCCCTTAGACACACAATTTTTTTGTTAGTGGTTTCACATAATTGAAGGATTGTGTTCTATATTAAATTTATTTCATGAAGACGAAGCCATTGCCTTATTATTGCATTGTGTGTTGTATGTTTTTATATGTTTTGTTGTTTTTTTTGCTTAAGAACAACCAAACATTTAAGTTTGAGGATGTTAATAGTTGTGTAATTGCATGTGTATTAGGGTTGAATTTGTTATTTATTTAGTGTGAATTTGAGTGGTGTGCGCGCATTTAGGGTGTAATTATGTTAGTTTGTGTGTTTAGTGTTTTTATGGGTTAGATTAAGTCTTTGAGCTTAAATGTTATATTTTTTAGGTGTCGTGATGTGTTTGTTAGTGTTTCAGGGTAAACGGGAAAGAACGGCGAAGATTCAAGGAGTTTCAGTCCAGAACCATAGGCCACGATTGTACACAGCAGGCTACGATCGTGACAAAAAGGTTAAACAGTAGGCCACAATCGTGACAGGCAAGGCCACGATCGTGCCCTGTGTCAGGCTAACAAAAAAACTTAATTTTCATGAGATTTTGTGGACCGTTTTGACCTCAAATTTGACCTAGGGCTTCCACGGAATAAATAGAACATGATGTCATAGCCACCAAGAGTTTGGAGAGAGCTTAGAGAGTTATGTAAAAGAGCGAGATTCTGTCAAATCTGAGAGAGACCTAGAGAAAGATCAAGAGATTGAGGAAGGAAATGAAGGACGAGAGACACGGAGACGTGCTAGATGCAAAGTACTTCCCAGAACAGGTAGTTTCCTGCCGTCACCACTTCCGAGATTCCATTCCTGATAGTATTTCCATTTATTTCAGTTTTATTTATGTATAGAATTGAAATAGTTGTTAAGATTCGTTGTGTTGAATGATGAGTTTACATTTATACTCACCTTCGGATTTTGACTTTTGAGATTAATAAAATTTATTCGATTGTATTTTTTTATTAAGTTGATTGTGATTTCAATTCTGTTCTTAATAATTCAGTAACAAACTGAGAGGGTGAGCCAGGTAAAAATCATCGATTTGGGCTAATGAGAGTTAGATGAATCAATAGGTAGAGAATTCAATCAAATCGGTAGAGTCATGTAACTAGAGATCGAGCATAGATT
>JAOQML010055858.1:0-10145 GCA_027568935.1 Erythroxylum urbanii
GCTTATGTAACCAACTACTTTTCATCACTCTATATGGTTCACTTTCTACCTAAGTAGCCTAATCTGAGTTCAAGCATGCATTCAACCTAATTCCAACTAACATGACAGAATTTTATGGCAATATTTATCGGAGTGATTAAAGTACGATTTCATTGCTAACATAAAACACCATTGCTGACACAAAGCACATATAATATGCCTAAACATGCATCCTAATTAATAAAATGAAAACAATGCAATTAAGAAAGTCAATGACACCTCCCTACACTTAAGGTTCACATTGTCCTCAATGTGACAAAACAACAACCAATAAGGGAAAATGACCTTAAATAAAACAAACAAAAATAATGACACGAAAATAAATAAAAGACATAAAACTATAGAAAAGAAAATAAAATCAAACCAAATAGAAATGACAAGAAATCAAACAAAAGAAAATGACACAAATAAAAAGTTTAAGGTAAGAAGTGGCTTATGGAGATGATGATGGCGATGGTTTAGGCGAAGGAGCTTCAAAGTTATTCCACTGACAGAAGCTGAGGAACCTTTTCTTCAAGCTACTTTGCTCATTATGAACTTGCCGCATTTAATTTCCGAGCTCATCAAGTTGTGATGTCATCTATTATTAGTTAACAGCCATTTGGTCAAGGATTTGTTGAAATCGATTGACCTCTGCTAGTGCACTTAATTCTACTTCTACTGTTTCCTCCTTGAGCTCCAGAGTTGTGCAAGATGTGGAGGGTCAGGATGTGACTGTACTAGTGCCCCTCCTGCTTCTCACTGTAATGCGCATATGAGAATTACGGAATTCCATAGAATGGACCTCCATAATCTTAGAGCGCCTCAAATAGGCTATGTCAATTGTATAATGGGGAGTACTACGCAAATTTTCCATATTAACATTATAAAACAAACCCAAAGTGGAAGAATATGAGACATCCCAAAAGATGAACTCTTTTTATTAACCACTCTAAATAGTGTTCGAAAAATCCTATAAGGTGTGTTAATTTTAATTTTTCGATCCATGAATCATAAAAGAAAATCTCTTTGGCTAAGCATTTGTTGCTTTCCATTTTATTAAACACAGTTAGACATATATATTTATGCAATAGCAAATGTTTGGCACTATAGATTAAAGAATTTGGTGCATTGCGTGAGTCAAAATGTTCTTCACCTGTGAGAGTTTTCCAATAGTAATTAGCATGAAAATCAACGTGACCATCCAGAATTTTTGCATTCTATAAACTGAAAATTTCATGCATGACATGATAATCAAGTATAAGAACATTTCCAGCTAACCTAAACCAAAACACGTCCATTTGGGGGTTATACCAGACTGTTGTGAAAAACTCTAAGGTTATAGTGGCATAAATAGGTATATCGCATCAAACAAACCTATTCCGCCCTACGTTTGCTGCTAGTTGCTCAAGTTTTCATCTCACTCCTATGTTCTTTAGCATTTAGAAATCAAAATATCTAGGATTGACTATTTCTTTATTCCTAAAGTCGCAAAATCACATACCTTCTTCTTTTGAGTAAATTGGATGTGGGGCCTGATAGGTTGCTGCTGAGTTGAGCTTACCTTCGCTGGAAACTTGAAGTTGGAGTTCATTAACCAGTTTCCTAGCCATCATCTTCCTTAGTGGTGCCATTGCAAGAAGAAAATCTGCAAAAAATGAGATTGAGAGAGAGTGAAATTCAAATTTAAGAGAGAGAGCAAAATCTTCCCCAAATCTTTGTGTTTTTTAATGATTAATATATGAAAAGATGAAAGGATTATAAGAATAATGAAAGAGTTGAAGAAAATACCAAGAATCGAGAGGAAAATTGAAGAGTGTTAGAGAGTGGAAGGAGAGAATTTCATGGGTTACAGAGAGAGGGGGTGAAAATTTGAAGATAGGGTGAGAGAAAAAAAAAGGAGGGAAACTTTAAGTTTCCCTCTAGATGGGATTCCCACAAGTATGGGATTCCTCTCCAGAAACTTTCTGGAGAGGATTCCCATGTTCATGGGAATCACCACAATTCCCAAGGACGTGGGTTTTCTCTCCAAAAAATTTTTGGAGAGATTTCCCACGCTAGTTGGATTCACTTCAATTCCCACCAACGTGGGAATTAGTGATCCTTATAATTTCAAACCTTCTTCCAAGCTTAAAAGAATTCTCCATGATCCCAAATCCTTCAAACACCTCAAGATAATATCATCAACAAGAAATTTGAAAAGAAAATAAGTTGAAATTCAAACAAAATCAACATGAACATCAATCAAACTCAATTTAAAAATGATCATAACTAAAGAAAGCAAACAAACAAATAGGTAAACAAAACAATCAAAAGGAATTAGAATTCTATGGGTTGCCTCCCATGCAATGCTTCTTTTAATGTCGGCAGCTCAACATTCTTCTTTCATTGGAAACTCATCCACGATCAATTATAAGTGGCTTACTTCCACCTTTTTCATTCAACATCGATTTTGTAACCTGTAAGTAAGCTACAAATTGCAAAATGAACATAAGGACAATAATGATAAAGTTGAGCAAACCAATTAATTTTATCAATGTCCTTTTCATTAAGAAACTGTTAATAAAATAGGGAATAACAACACTCCTTGAATCTTTCATAGAATCAAACAATTTTTTTGTGCAAAAGTCAGTTGCTCTCTTTCTTCCTTAATTACCTTCATCTCCTCTACTTCTTCCTCTTTACGGATAGAGACTTTCATAACTTCTTCAAACTTGTTGTCTGTTGTCATCTATTCTTTGTCCGTTTGTTCTTGAGATGATTTGAACACATCAATTGTCTTCAATGAGCTACTATCCTTTGGATTCTTAGATACATCATTCACGTTAAATGTCTCTTGATTATCATCAATCCAAAAGATATAATTCTTTTCATGAACATCTACCCAAGCTTTTTGCTGTTCACCTTTGGTATATCAAGAACTAGTGAATAACAAAAAGAGGGTTGGCATTCTTTTCTTCAATTTCTTTTTTCGTCTCTTGTTCTTCAATAAAGTAAGGTTCAGCATGGTGTTCCACTGGTTCTTCTAGCTTTTCCTCATTCTTAAGTGTGATAGCCTTATATTGCTCTAGTTGATGTAATTCCATATTTCTCAGGGATTCTTCCACACTTCTCTTACAAAATTCATGAGAAAGTTATTTTACTTGAATCTACAAGTTGTGAATAGAAGCAGTATGATTTTTAAGAATTTGATCGAATTTCTTTTACAGTCTCTTCTAACTTTCCTCCTAGCTGGAAAACATCCTATTCTGGTTTTCTTCCTAGCCTGCCAGTTTGGAATCAAACATTTCCATAAACTTGTCCAACTTACTCTCCATCGGTCCAATTCGATCTTGTTGAAATTCAAATAGTTCTTGATGTCCCATGTGAGTACTTGCATTGTTAGACCAATAAAAATTAGGGTGGTTCTACCATCTCGCAGTGTACGTGTTCTAATAAGAATCGGTACTTCCCCAACCATACTGCACTTCATTGTAATTTGCAAAAGTTCCTTGCTCCCTATAATAATTATCTTCTATCATTGTTCTTTTTATTTCTTCTCGGCATCTAGCTCTTTAAATTTCTCGTTCCTCATTCTAAGATGTCTTGATGTGTCTCTACTTTATGCCCCAAACTTCTTCTTTACTAATTTCTGTCAATCTTCGCATACTCCTTGTGTTCACGCACCGACAAATACACGAGGAAAAGTATCAAAAACTCTTAAATCAAAGTAATCTAAATCAAACACAATGCTCAACAATCAATCTCTGGCAACGACACCAAAAACTTATTGATAGTAAAACCTATCTACTTGTTTTACTCTAAAAAATCGCAAGTGAACGGGTCGTGACTTGTATTAAAAAAATCAGATATCGATCCCACAGGGATGGATGCGTAGGCACCAATTAATTTAGACACAACTTTGTTTAAGAAAATAAATTATGGAATGCAAATAATCTGTAAAATTAAATTAAAATTAAAAGACTAATGCAAACAATGAATAATACCGAAATTGCAAAAAATCTGAATTCAAGAATCTAAATACTAGAGATTATTTTTTTCCTATTTTGTCTCCCTCCTATTTTATCGATTGAATTATGTCTCAACCTACATTTCTGAATGTACTAATTACCCTCTCTCAAGGTGTAATTATTTATCCCTAATCAAATTAATGGGAATTAACTGAACGATCTCTCAACCTACCCAATGGCTCTACCGATTTAATTAGTTATCAAACTATCCTATGGGTGATCAATTGACTAGTCGAGATCTCTCTTCTAACTATTCAATTAATATGATGATTGCTAATACATAGGTCGCTAACTCTCGTTGTACAATCCTACATGAATTTCATCTCACTCACTCTCTCAATTGTTGCAAGATAACAATTAAAAACAACAATCAACAAAGACAATTACATTCAATTTAATAAAATAGGAGTTCAACATAATAGTTCCCAAAACAATTCCTAAGATAAAATCAGCCTATCATGGTCTCCATAACATCATCAACATTCAAATAATCCATTTTTACAAAGAATAGAAGAGATTACAATGACAGAAAATTGAATAGAATGACTCCTTCTCTTCTTTGCCAAAATTTGGAATTTTGGTGTTGATGTGCTATTTTGCCCAATCTTGATGATGATCCTTGTCCTCAATCCTTCCTCAATGCTCCAAGCATGTGTTCTTCACTCAAGGATGGTGTTTCTACAAGTGGGTGTCGTCTCCCCTTCAGATGGAGGCCTAATTCCCTTTTTATAATCCAAAAACCCGAAGTTTAATAAAGCCTTATAGATTGCCTCATATTATAATTCCCACGTTCGTGGGAATTTGCATGATTCTCATGAGCGTGGAAAATTGTCACAGACGCATCTCTCATTTTCTTCTATAATTCCCATATGACATGGGAATTTGCATGATTCCCACAAACGTAGGAATTTTTCACAAATGTACTCCTCATTTCTTCTCCTTTTTTATCTTTAGTTCACCCTCCAAGTTGCTCCTTTTTTCTTCTTACATAAAAATAGTCAATTATTGCCTTCAATTAACATCAAACACACAAAACAACAATGAAAATCAAACTTAACGAAAAAATACAAAATGAATCCTAAACTAGAACAATAATCAACAATTATGCTAGAAAACACATGTCAATTACCTATAAAAACATATCCTAATGCACACCTATCAGTAATTGGTAATATTTATGATAAGATGTTTACCTTCATATAAAAAGGTTCGAATAACATTTCAAATAAGCCTTTCACACTCCATAAAATTTAAAAAAATGTTTTAATTTTTCTATAATCTTTAATTTAGTTATTATGAGTAAGGAATTTTATTCATTTATGTTTATTTAATATATAAGGTTAAATTACTAGGATTGGGCTAATTTTTAAAAGGATTGTTGATTTAGGTCAAACTAAATTGCAAGTTAGTTTAAGTATTAGAGATCTAGATAGTTTATAAACAATGTAGTTAGGTAGAAAATGAACACTTTTGATTACTTTAAAATATTTTTTAAACTTTCTTCGAGTTGAAAATTGCTTAAGTTAAGAATGATTAAGATTGTTTTGTATGGGGAAAAGAAAAATTCTAATTACAGGGGTATTTGATGCATAAAATATGCATTTATTTTTCTTAGCAATTTGATATTTTTTCATATAAATTACCTAATTTTAATTGGTTCTATGTCTTTTTTCACATATGCAACCTTATCCTAGACTATGTTTATAGAAAAAAATTATAAACTACAAAAACCTTAAAGGAAGAGTCTTTTCACTTCATTTTATTTGATTGTTTAGTTTTCATTAGGGTTACTAGCTTATCAAAGGATAGCCAAAGAACATATCTAAAAGCCTAATAGAGAGAGGGCTTGGTAGTCATTCCTTAATACCAATTATCATCAGAAAATTTAAATTTTGGTTATGGGATATGATAGAATGAGTTCTTCTTTCCTTTCAACTATTTTTTCATTATCTTAAGATGATTTTAGGCTAATAAATTTTATATTTCGATTGGATAGAACCGTAATAGATTCTTATAAGCTTCAATTGAATTTTATTAATAATGGTTTTTATGTTTTAGATTTATATGTGTTGATATTATTGCTGATCGTGTATAAGTGATAGCTTAGATCTAATTTAGAACTATATATGGACCTAGTCACAAGAGCTTATATGTAGATTGGTTTAAGCAGATACATTATGGATTAAATAGGGATTCAGAAATAGACCTAAATGGACCTTTCATTATTAAGAAAACCTTTTATGAGGTTTGAAAGAACTTTAAAGCATTATAAGCGTAGTTAATTAGATAGACATGTACATATGTATATATATATATATATATATATATACATATCAGTTAATCAATTTAGGAATAAGTGATTAGACATTAATAGATGAAAAATAATTACACAAGGAAACTTAATTAGGCTAAATGATATAATTTATATAATTGAATCAAGGATGCAAGATGAAGTTAGGGGGAACTTCAAAATGGATATCTACTCATATTAATATTCTCTTTTAATTGTTGTGCAATTGTTTTAAGGGTAAACCAAACTAGTTGATATTTTAGTTTACTTTTAATTCAATTAATCAAAAACCTAAGTTATTATTAATTGTATAATAATAAGAAGATGTGACTTAGAACCTATAGTCATTCCTTACAAGATCAACCCTACTACCACTTTACTAGTACAAAATGCTAGGTCTACTAGTCTTGGTCCTTTTTTCAAATTAGCAAGTTACATATAAAACCATCACCACCTTCATCTTTGTTCCTTTTTATATTTAAATAACTTTTTAAAATTCCTTTTGAAGATTTTTATGTACTCATCTTTGTTTTTTCTTAATGTTATAGTCTTATCATTGTCACTTTCTTTGTTTTGTAATTTAAAACAAACGCTATTTCTTTTACTTATTCCTTCATCCATTTTTGTTTCAATTAGCCTCATTTTATATGTGAATAAAACCCAATGAATTCCTATAGAGGTAGGTTGTTTAGGTCTTTAGCTTTTTATATCATCATCACCTTAGGCTCCTAAGATTTAGGAAAGCATCTAACAATCTCTTTAACCATCTTAATATTGGAGTATGTTTTACTAAGTCCTTTTAATACAACAACAATATCAACAAAAATAATATACATATTAAAAATGGTTCCATCATGATTTATAAGAAATAATTTATTGATGAACTAGAATGCTTACTAGAATTTGTTTAAATTATAGTTATGCCTTCATGTGTGATTTTTAATGTATTATAAATATCATGTATGGTTTCATATATTAAGACTATATTCATTTCATTCTAGCTCAAAGCACAAAAAAATATGGACATCTATATAATTTAAATTAATAGTTTTTTGTCTTTCTCATCCCATTTGAATTAAGTCTTAAGTGAAAGTCATATGCCTATAGCAGAGGGTTTGGTTGGGGCTATAGGTCCCTTCTGAATAACATCATATAACTCTACTCCTTCTATCATAAGGAATAATCTTATCATATTTTTCAATACAAATATTCATTAATGTCAAAACAAGGTACTCAGCTAATGTTTTGTCCCTCCAAATATGCCATTGTCTTTTATCTCATACTACTAGATGCCTAAGAAGAGAGATCTCTGTTGATACCAATCATTAACAGTAATCACCTATCAGGGGTGAATTGGATGAAATAAACTAAAAATCTCTTAATAATAAGTTGTTAAACACCTTAAGAACAAACACAAAATCAATTGATAATCTCGAGAATAATAATGTAAAAACATAATAGTTCTTATAAATGTAGTTTAGAACTTATTATGATACTCTTAAGTCAGAGATAACAAAAAAGATAATATCAAGTTATTCCTAGCTTCTTCGGGCTAGTAGCTTGTAGTCTTAAGTACCCAAATCATATACCAAATATCAAATCAATCCATCACATAAGATAACTAATTTATAAAAAATATAATAAACTTTCAAAAAAGGTACAAACAATTTAAGAGATAAGATAAGAGAGTAACACTTATAATTTATATTGTTTTAAGTACTTTTTAACCTTCATCAACTCTCTCAACTAGCTCAAAATTATCAAATCCATTACAACTCTTTTTCAGTGTGTGTTGTTGATGTTCTTAGACACCATAAATAGATATCGGACAAAATATCAAAATGATATTCAATGGATTTACCATGCAACAAATATCAAAAAGTATTTAATGGATTTACCATCTATCTATTTAAAGAAAGATACAAAAATTTAAAGAAAAAGAATTAAAATAGTTTTAACAAGAAAAAAATGATTTTGATATCTAATTGTAAAGTAAAGAAGGTATTAAGACCATTTTTACCTATCTAAATGACTATTTAGGTATGAAAAAGGTTTTGGTGTTATCAAAATTTGAGAATAAATATACTTAGGTGTGAATTTAAAATGAAGCTAAAGATTAGAAATATCACATTTGTTTTAATGCCTCATAATTTATAAATATAAACAGGGCTTTAAAACATTATCTAGAGTGATGTCTAGGGACCAAAATAAAATATAAAATTTATAGATAAATTTCTAAGAGTTTAGGGTTTTCTTGTCTAGGGATTTAAAACAAAACACTCTCAATATGCTTAGAATGTGTCATACGGTTTAAAATGCAAACAATCTTGAATTTTTATTTTAAAAGGCACAAGCTTACTTTGTGTTAAAATTCAATTTTGAACAAAAGTAAAGATTAGATAAATAAAATGAAATTTTAATAGGAATGAAAGGAGATAATGTAAAGAATTTTTATTTGAAAGGATAAAAGCATCCTTTAAAATGAGGGATGGGATTTTTAGAAGGAGATATGATAAATTGGGCTATTTAAACTGAAAAAAGATTAAACTATCTTCTTGTCTAGAATCTTTTGTGTTGAATTATTTAAAGAAAATAAAAACTAGGCATCACTCCTTCGAGCCCAAAAGAAAGTATTTTTGAAATCTATCTTATAGATTACGTTGGTGTTAGATATAGGACTAAAATCCTTTTAAGGTGCAAAGATTAGTAATATTTAACACTAAGGTGATAACATTTTTGTTTATTTCTTTAAACATGCAACCACTATCACAGAATATACTAAATTAGAAGCCAAATGCTTAAATAAATACCAAAACTTGTGAAAGAAAAGATAATTCAAACCATTTAGGTTTAGAGCTCTATTAGGATGAAGGGCAAAGAGGGCTTTCCCCACTTTAGAATCTATAATAGGTCTGGTTAATAAATTTGCTTCATCTAAAGGTTTATCAATAATAAAAGACTATAACAATTAAACTAAGGAGGAGCAATTGGATGAGGACATAGGAATTTTTTTAAAATGATCATAAGTGGTGTCTATAAGATCTAACTATAAAGAAATAATTAGCCCATCATTTATTGTAATAGAAGTAATCTATTATGATTCCTTATTAAAAGCACATATTGATAGAAAAAGAAAGTATTTCTGTCTCCATACTTTAGCCACTGAATTCTCTATCTCTTTTTTAAAAAGATAATTTTCCCTAATAGCTTGCATATAATTAAATAAACCCGTCTTCTCTTTCTATTGGAACAAGACATTAAGAGGTTCTTGATAAAGCATTTTTGAACCATGCCTAACTTATTTTTATTTGAGTAAAAATTGTTTAGGTATCATTGTATTTCCTCCTTTTCAATGATATAAGTTCCTCTTTATTCTAATATAGCTTAATTTTTCAAATGAAGGAATTATGCCCATAAAAATGGTGACACATCCCTTTTAAGATCACAATTTCAAATTTAAGGTCATTAGCCAAATAATTTTAAAACTTGAAAGGAAAACATTTAATCATTGTCATGTTAAGGCTATTAACTATTGCTATAATGAAGCTCTCTAAAAATCAAAGTTAGACCCATAAACGAAGGATATATGAATGCAAGTTCTTCCCTAAGTCAATTCCATGTTTAGATGTAAGATTTGATTCATAACTATAGAGTTCAAAATCCTCATTCTACTAAGTTTAGAGGAAAAAATAATCTACCATAATAATGAACACATTAATTGGTAATAATAGGATATATTGGATACAGAAAATTTGTAACACCCCAACTCCTACCGGACCCGAACCCGATATCGACAGTGATACCCGGATCCGTGCCCCGCGAAGGTG
>JAOQML010055869.1:0-10145 GCA_027568935.1 Erythroxylum urbanii
CATCGTTCTCGGTCCAAACGTGGTCCATGCATTCAGAAGAACAATCTCACAACCTATGGCCAGGGGGGGAGGGGGTATTTTAGTCAGTCAAGATTTACAAGCCACACTTTTAAAACAGTCAACGCTTAAAATTCATTAACTCTTCCTCTCCTAACACGCGACGCCCCACAACACCCATTCATCGCCGCACCTCCCATCAACACCCAAAGCTTTTCACCATGAAGGTGACTAAGCCCACGGCAAGATTTCGTGGTCAACCTCCACTTATAGCTACCTCACAAATCGGTAGTGACGAGCAACCCTAAGAATCTGCACCACCTCGACACTCCACTCATAAACGTCGAATTCCAACAACACCTCCACTACCTTCCAATGATGACAATGAAATTGAAGAAGAGCAGAATGCCATTGAAGAAGAAGAGACAGAGGCTGTAACTAAGGAGCGTTGACATCGTTCTCGGTCCAAACGTGGTCCATGCATTCAGAAGAACAATCTCACAACCTATGGCTAAGACGAGAATCTTGGCTACGAAGATGCCGTGAATATCCATTTGCTCAAACAACTTAAGGGGAAAACAATTTGCCCAGGGCGGTATGTTAATGAACCTTGCTTAACTTACTTTATTTTACAATCTTTGTCTAGGTCTTTGGTAGAAAATTTAGGATTGGGTGTGTTTGTGGATTTGTGGCTACCTATTTTTAAAGAACTGGTTTCGGATTTTTATACTTCCTTTAAATTTGAAATGCCTGTTGATGGTGATATCACTACACTGCTACTATTCGATTCAGGATTTTAGTGTCATTTTTCTATATCTGTAAATGAATGGAATGTAGCTTTAGGCTTTGTAATCGATTCTCAACTTTCTCACTATTCCTATATTAATTCTTTTTGTGATTATCCTGACTGGTATAATGAAAAAGAGACTTACTCAGTGTTGTCTGCGGATCCACAAATATATAATCCTAGCTCGTCTAAGGTTAATTCTTTGACTGATCCCGTGCATAGGATTTTCCACCGCTTTCTAGTGTTTAATTTTTCTGAAAAAGCCAATAATGTGCATGTGATTTCTAAAGCAAAACTCTTTCTTTTATGGTGTGCTCAGAATGGCATGAAAGTTAATATGGGTAATTTTTATATAACACTTATTTTATACATCTTGGCACATCACACACACCTACTAACTTTGGGATCTATGATTACGTAGTTTGCTGTCAATTTATGTGATTTTAATATTAATTGTCATCATCTATTAACCTCAGGACCATAAGTCCTAACCTTGGATATGAGTACTCTTTGTTAAATGCAGGTTACTCGTGCATTAGCCGACGAAGAGTTTGTGATCCCACCAGATATTGGGACAGTCGGGCCCTCTCGAGCTCCATCCATAGTACTTGTGGAATAAATGGGACGGTTGGAGAGTCGACAAGGCACTTTGGAAAGTTTGGTTAACAAGTTACAATCTCAAGTCACAAAGATTAAGTGCAACATCGCCCATTAGTTCAAGTGTAGCAGTCATGGCGACCCACCATTTCCACCATCCCCTTAGCGCGTCACTTAGAGAAGCCTTCTCTCGCTCTTTACTTTTTACTATTCTTGTCTTTCCTTTGATAACATTGAGGACAGTGTTTAGTCTAAAGTGTGGGGAGGGGAAAGTTTCACTTGTCTAACTTTGTTTGTTTTATTTTTTTAATTATTTTATTTGCGTAATTGTTGGTTTACGTGTTATGTTTTTTGTTTAATTGTTTTGCTAAATTTTTCTTTTTTACAAATTTTGTTTTTAATTTCATTTTTGTTACTATTTTGATTGTTTTATTTTATTTATTTATATTTTTTCTCATACATGCATCATGCAAAATGTTTTGGAAATCCTCATTCTAGAAAACTTAATTTAACTGCTTTTAAAAACATGTTTTTTATAAACAATCTTGCCTTATTTGTTCAGGAAACTTGAATTGTTAGATACTTTGGCCTAATTGATCTTTTCTTGATCCTGTCTTGTCATGACTTGAAATAGTGTTTGTATTGGGATTAAACAGACTGCTTTAGTTGCTTGCGCCCTTTAGAAAGTAATAGGCATACATCTACACTAAACACACTGTGAGATTTTTAAGACATAGGATAAAGAGTGCAACTTTACACATACTCTAGTTTTCTTTTGGAGAGCGCACATATTTGTCCCCTGCTAGAAACTGGCATAAGTTCTGTTCAAAACCACATTTAGTACGTTGGAATGAAGCTAAGGCATTATTTGTGCAGCCCCTTGCTATCCATTTTCTTTCAAAATCCAACGCAAAAAAAATTTATATCCTAGTTTAACCCCATTGAGCCCAGACCTTTTCTTTATTTTAACATAAAAAACCATATTTTAACCTGTGACCTCTTCTTTCAAGCCCCGACTTTTGCACCTAGTTAAGAAGAATTACCAAGTAGCATATGTAATTATATATCATGTATACCAATGTTTAGTCACTATAAGAAAAGAAGGAAAAAAAGAAGGCAAAAAGTCGAGAAAAGAAAAACAACAAAGAGGAAATTATTATGTGAATAAATGCATGAGAGGTGGTTTCAGCAGCCTGCGATATGGTATACATGGTTCAAATGAGCTTAATGGTTTAATCTTTTTATTTATGTTGACTTAAAATTGAAGTTGTTGCCATATGTCTACTTGGTACATATTTTGTTCTTCTTAACTCAATTTCCTTGGTAACCAACTAGCCCTATTACAACCCATTAAAAAACCTAGCTAACTAGTGTGAGTTTTAAACTTGAGCTAGTGGTAAAGATTTCAACTCACGTCATTCCTATGGAAAGAATAGGTTTGTGCTAGATTTTTTAGAGAAACACCAACACCCAAATTTCACATGAGAAAATGAGTGAAACATTGTGAGGGTGTGGATATTATTACTTTTTGCTTAGGCATTTCTGAAGCGGTTAACATTCCTAATTAATTAGGTGATCGACCTTCATGGGCTTGTTTGTTTAATTCTAGATTTCATACATTAACTTAAGAAGTGATAAATGCGATTGAAAGAGTTGTGATAAGATGTTGAATTATCTTAATAATTTGAGTTGATTGAATACTTGAGGGCAAGTATTGTTCAAGTGTAGGGAGTTTTGATAAATTGCATTTTGTGCATGTTATTTGCATGTGTTTTATGTTCTTTTGATATATTTGTGTGATGTTTTGTTTGTGTTTCGATGGTAATTCATGTCTTTGTATGTTCTAGGTGATGAACTACCAAAGTGATGCGATTTGGAGTGAATTTGGCTAATTTGGAACTAAACAGAATTTCAATATGACCATGTTGAAGGTGCCGCGATGCTGGCAGATTGCTACCTGCGAATTTTGGATTAATTACATTAGGATTTAGGCCCGAATGACATAGCCCCCTATGCTAGACGAAGTCAAGTTATTTTGTAGTCCACTGGAGCTTTATTTTCATATTTTTATTGGGTCCCATTTTTGTTATTGTAAAGAGTAAACCTAGACTATAAATAGCCTCAATTTAGGAAATTAGTAGAGATCGGAATGAGAATTTAGAAAACAACAGCGGCTTTTGTGCGTGGAAAATAGAAAACCCTTCTCTAAGAACAATGTCTTTTACCATTGGTATTCTTGGCTAACTCTTTATCTATATAAGGTATTTAATATTCGATTAACGTAATTCATGAGACTCCTTTGGTTTAATTGTTTTTGTTTATCTCTTATGTTTGTTTGATCTCTGCGTTTTAATCGATTTATTGTTACCGTGTTTGTTGATTAATAAAGCCTGTTAATTGATTGACTTAGTGATAAATTGCCTAATAGATTAGTGAATTCGTCATTCCTGTCTATCGAAGTGGCGAATTAATTTCAATTAAGAAATTACTGAGATTAAATAATTTAGTCTGAATAGATTGTGGCTTCTCTGATTCTGTTGGCCAAGACAAAGGTCCATTAGAGTCTACTGCTACCATAGATTATATTCTGCGGGGCTTTACTCGGGAATAGTCTAATTGGTTAGGGTAATAATCTGCGGAGCTTTATTTGGGGTTATCAAATAATTACGAATGGATTGGTTGATTTGTGTTGTTCACTGTCTACTATAACTTTGCCCATAAGAATGAACTGAATTTATGTTTTTGAATCTATGATCAGATTATAGTATCAAACAAAGGAGTACCTTGGCTAGGCCTTTCTTATATTGTTTTCAATCTTTATTTTTAATTGCTATCTACGTGATTTCGTGTTCTAAAATTAATCATTCCTAAATCAATTCTATTTATTTTTATTGTTTCTGCACAAATAAACAATTGTTGCACTGGTCTCTGTGGTTTGACCCTATTCACCACTTTTCTTGTTTAAGTGTTCTAGAGTAGGATTTATTTTTGCCGATTTGACACACCACCAATCAAAGTCACCTAAACTAAATAATATGCTAAATAAAACAATCCCCGATAATAGTGCTAAAAACTTATTGAATACAAAAACAAACTACTTATTTTATACTAAAAACTGCAAGTATACGGGTCGTTACTTGTAATAAAAAGCAAATATCACCCTATAGAGATTGTGCTTAGGCACCACTTAATTCAGGTTATGCTTTGTTTAAGACTCAAACTCAAATAATAAAAACTGAAAATAAACTAAATCAAAAAAAGAGCAATGAACAAATAATGTAACAAAAGTGCAAAAACTTTGATCTCAAGATTAAATATTAGAGATCATTTTTTCCTTATCTTGTCTCCCTCCTAACTTGTTGATTAAATTATGCCTCACCTAAGATGTCCTAATGTTTCAATCACCCTCTCTTAAGGTGTAATCAAATATCCCTAGCCAAATTAAATGGATTTAACTATGCAATCTCTCAATCTAGAAAACCTATCTACTAATTTAACTAGTTATGAAGCTATCCTATAGGTAATCAACTAATTAGTTAAGATCTCTCTCTAACTAATCAATTAACTTGATAAATTCAGGTCTACAACGTGCCAACTCTTATTATACAATCCTACACAATTTACCCAACTTAATTTCTCAATATATTGTAAGGTTTAAGCACAATATTTATCAAAAGCATTCATTCATTCAAAACAACAAAGTAGGAGTTCAACAAGTAGTTTAAAAGTAATCTCAATAATTAATTCAGCCACTCATAATAGGAACATGTTCAACCATATCCATAATTCTCTAGAATACAAAACATATTGAAAAAAACAAAAATAAAACAAATACAATGGTAGCTTTATCCCCTTTTTGTATATGAAAATCTTGAAAATGGAAGCTTGATGGAAGCTCTTATTCCCACCTTTTGCACCTGGAAGCTTACCACTTTGTATGAACAATCGTAAAAAAAATGCGAATGGTGGCTGCTGAATGGGTATATGTGTGAGGAAGGCTTTTTTAATTTTTTGTCTTTTAGTCACCTAAGGTTTTTCGGGCTCCGAAAAGACTGAAAACTACCTTGAAACTTTGATTATAGAAGTGTCCTCGCATTTTTCCAAACGTTGGCCACAATAGTGGCTTATATGATACAATCGTGGTCCTTGAGTAAGCTCTCTGACACGATTGTGGTATGCGGGCCACAATTGTGGGCCTATTTTATGGCTTGGGTTACCTCCGGAACTCCTCCATTCTTCGATATTAACCCTGA
Organism: Erythroxylum urbanii; assembly: GCA_027568935.1. Taxonomy (NCBI): domain Eukaryota; kingdom Viridiplantae; phylum Streptophyta; class Magnoliopsida; order Malpighiales; family Erythroxylaceae; genus Erythroxylum; species Erythroxylum urbanii. The sequence continues at coordinate 5,635 of JAOQML010055869.1, forward strand.
GACACTGGAAAACACAAATAATCAACAAACTAACACAATTCTAACCTAAACACATACCAAATGATCAAATTATTGACTAAACACATATCAAACTATGCCCTAAAACATGATGCAATTTACACTTATCAGAAGGTGTGAGAGGTAAATTAGAAGAGAAGGAAATGCAATCTTGGCATAAGATATATATAGCGTCTAAACGATTTTCAAATGCAGAAAAAGATATTTAAAGCATTATCATATAGTTATTAGTATATATCAATTTGTACTTTCTAATTTATTTTATCAATTATGTTTTATAAATACTAGTGGTGTTATTTGGTTGTTTCAATGCTATGATTTTTTATTTTAGGTATAATTATGAAAAACTTAACATTAAAGTAATGGCATAATCAAGTTTCTCTATTTTATCAAGTTTTAGGAATTGTTTATATGTATTATATGTGTGCACTTACATGATTACTTATTTATAGTACGAAGTGCTTGTGTGGTGTGATCTTCAGGTGTTAAAAAGACTAAAACGTCCATTTATGCATTGTGTATGGATGCATTTAAGGTGTTGGTGATTATGAATAGTAAATGTTACGTTTAAGATGTGTGTGATATGGTAACTAGCTGGAAATTATCATCTATTACTAGAATGAGTCAAATATAATTTTTTATTTTGGATATATTATCTAATATTATAGTAGGATAAATATCATTTGTTAGTTAGGACATATTATCTGGTACTAAAATGAGGTAAATCATTTTGTTAGTTGGAACATATATATCATCTGACACCAGAATGAGAAATATACAATGACTTTGTTAGGATGTATCATTTAAGAACTAATTAGGGTAAATATCATTCCTTTTTATTGAGACATATTATCCAACAACTATTCTAGATGGATATAAGGCAATATATGACTTGTAGTTTATGTTTTTGCAATACATATTATGGATTTCTAAGGGACATGTATAATATATTTTCTTAACAAGTAATTTAGAAGAATATGTAGAATATGTAATTCCAAATAGGCATGGTTGTAGATTCCATTGTCTATAAAATGGCAGAGTTGTGGCTATTTTTTATTTTATTATGATTTTTCTAGTCGTTATACACTACTCTGCTTTGTTTATTTTTTATATTAGAAACTCATAGAAGAGGAAATTAGAGATGTAAAGGAGGTGGCATTCATAACTTTAAGAAAGTGCCCTCTCATTTGTAATGTTGTGCATAATTGAAGTTGGTTATAAAAAATTTTATCTAACAAAATGCTACTACTTACAACTTTAAGCAAGTTCACCTCTCATTTGTATATAATGGTTAGACTTTTGATCCCACAAGGAAGCAATGGATATTTAGTACACTATCTGACTATTATTGAATCAATTAGTAAAAAAAGATTGAATTTCTTGATTGATTTTTAATATAGAAAATATACCTAAGCAAAGTAAACGACCATTCAAAATATCCTAAAGTAAGTGATTAAGAAAAGAAATCATATATGAATTAACATCTAGATAAGAACTCTCGCAATATCATTTTCCTATTCTTAAATCAAAAAAATCATAATATATTATGAAATGGATCCATGAAATTTTATAGGTTGATGAATTATTATATCTCAAATTAGAACCATATATTCCTAAGCTGATTAATATATATCACTTTCTAATTAAAACCCCTAAGGATGTACTAAGATTTAAGAAATTTAATGAAAGGTTTGAATGTAATACTAAAATATTTGTGTTAGGCTTATCTCTAGTATCCTATGTAACCATTAACATTAATATCGTGGTCCACTCATATATAGGTTCTCTTAAATCATTCAACAATAACAACAACAATACCCAGTATGAATCCCGCTGATACACAGGATCTGGGGAGGTCCAAGAATACACAGTCTTACCCCTAACTAGTAAAGAAATTGTTTTCAAATTATAATAAGATCTAATCACTTGTTTTAATTAAATCAGTTTTATGAACAAAAAAGCTTTTCTTAAAATAAACCATTCATAAGTAAAATAAGTTAATCCTTAACAAAGATATCATTAGGGTTCCCCATATCTAGATATATAAAAACTTAGTCAACCATCATCTTTAAGCAAAAAAATAGAACAAAATAAATTAAAAGAGAAAGTATTTTAAATGTGATCGTGATATTCTAATGTGCTTTGTTATATTGGGATGATTTTTTTTCTCCAAATAACTTCCAAGTGTATCTTTAGGATTGTTCTCTTCTTTAATAGCTAACCCCTAGCTCTAAAAATTAAAAGAAAGAAAGAAACTCTCTTATTTTAAGGTTTTATATCTTTAAATTTAATTTTTTAGTAGCAAACATAACTTGAAACACATACTTGTAATTCACTATTTCCCATATAAGAGAAACATAGGTTTTAACACCCCTATCTTCGAAACCATGTTCTTTTTTATTTCTTTTTGGAAGATAGACATGGGCACTAACACAATTGTGTCCTGGACTATGATTCTTATTATTTCTCTAACTAGATTTTTAGCAAAGTATAGACGCTAACATGCTCGTGTCTTAGATCGCATTTCTCACTACTTCTTTTTTTCCATACAATGCAACCTCTCATTCACTTGTGTTTGTTGTCATGTCCCTAGAACTGAGTTTTTGAGTAAAACATAGGCTAACAAATGGTCGACTTCTAGGATGTGCTCAACCTCTTTTTCAGTCCTTCTTCATTCTAAGAAGTGTGTAGCTAATATTATAAGTTTTTTTAAATTTTCCTTATAAATGTCTTCATTCCTTAACCAAAGTCATTCTTAAAGTAATAACTTCTCATTTGCATAAAATATAATACAAATTATACTAATGTAATTTAAATACGAAAACATAATATAACACTTAGTAAAATATATATACGATATACATATATCAAAAGCCCCTACATTTAAAGTTTTCATTTTCCTTATGCAAAGCAGTCATAAAAGACATTAGCCTAAATAAGCCTTAATTCTAAGAAGGTCCAGAATTCAATTTAAGTAACCAATTATCATCATTATTCAATCAATCACCTTATTCATCAACTACCTATATCTTTAGACAATTATACTAAATTTTAGTTTATTCTCAACTTAACCTAGGAGACTTTCAAATTCAACTCTTAGGAGACTTTCAAATTCAACTCAAACCAAACAATTTCACCTTATATATAAAGTGAACACAAAAAGAGAAAAGGAGTAAACAATGTAAGCCAATAAGTATTTAACAAGCTATATTTAAAACATAATAATGTAATTTGTTTATAAAGATGGAGCATGATCAACATAGTTAAAATGCCATTTCACCTTTTTTCATAAAGGTAACTATCTTTTTATGAATATCTCTAATTACCCAATCAAGTCACGTATACAAATGGCTGCTAGCACTACTTATAACTTCGAATAATTGAAATCAAACTAAATGGAGTAAGATTTACTTAATGCTATACTTTATTCTTTATTCATTATTATTCTTTTGTATTCAGTATAGACTAATTAGCTACTTATAAAGCTAAACTCTAAACTCAAAGTATTAAAATCATATACTTATTAAATCATTTAATCTAAGCATCCCTCTTAAGATTATTTGATCAAGTTTCAACTAAATTACTTATTAGTAATCAAATTTATTAACCAAATGTAAATGATTTATATAGTAACATCACATCTAATGGATCAACTTATTTATCTCAATTTCTCATTTAATTTCCTATAATTGTTACTCACTAAGCTAAGTGTAACTGGGTTGAATGCTTATAGTGTCTCTTATTGACAAAAATACAATTTAAAGTAATCCCTCCACACGTTAGCAGTACATGATCCTTAATAGATGAATATAAATCATATATACTAAATGAAAATAAATGAAGGTGGAAAAGGATGAAAAAAATCAAGATTGAGAGAACTTCTTTGAGCCCTAGTTATAAATGTTATGTTTGAATTGTATTTCTAATAATCATCAAGATTTGAACACCTTGCACATAAAAATAATAAAAGCCATAAAAGGTACAAGAAACAAAACAAAATGTAAAATACTAAACAAACAAGGTTATAATATAAATAATAATGAAATTAGTTAACAAATAAAATAATAGAAACAACAAATAATTCTTTAATAAAGTCATTATCATCACCTTCCTTTATACGCACCTCAAATTGTTAAAATAGTGAAGAAGGTCTTTGGGGCCTTTGAATTGCTCCTCCAACTGGCCTCATCACCTCTCTTCCCACCAAAGTTCTTTTGAAGTCCTACAACTTCAAACTTTATTTAAATTATTAGTTCGCTACTTGATGCACAGTCTTATCAATCCTCTCCTATAAGATTTATTGAGGTATTGATTTAACATCTGTAGGCTTTGACACCATAACCTCTTATAAGTCAGTATTAGTGGTGGTTGCTCCTTTTTCATACATTTCTCCTCAGTTTCTCCTAAAGATACATATAACACCCCATTACCGTAGGGTACGCACCGGGACGCCCGTAGGTCATTCCGATACATATCCTATGATAAGGGAGCGC
>JAOQML010055899.1:0-10145 GCA_027568935.1 Erythroxylum urbanii
CTTAAATAGGCATACGAGACCCAAGGTGTAGCTTACACCACATGCTAAAAATAATATTCACATATTTAATCTTATTAGTGAAGAAAAGTCACATGAAGAGCAGTCAGATTGATGGAGGCATGGAGCAGTCTCAGTTGCCTCTAAGATGAGATGAATCCTATATGAATATAATCTCCACGTACCACGTTGCAAATTAAAAAAGGAAGCGTCGTAACAAATCTATAGGAAAATTCACAATTGCTTCACTAGAAATCAATATTACTGACAATTTAGATCTCGATGTTTATATTGGATAAGATTGAAAGTGTTGGAAAAATTAAATAAAAAAGAAAATAAAAAATTCATAATTAGACTCAAACTGATTATCTTTTGGGTTTAAGATAATAAAATTTTGAGACTATTATATTTATAATTAATAGCACAAAATTATATAATTAATTTAAAATTATTATATTTACTGAAGTAAAAGATTAAAAAAAAAACAGTGATTGCCCCTTCGGAGAAAACACAACTGCATAGGATACTAGTATCCTAAGAGGGGTAGAAGAACTTATTATTATTAGGAAAGTAATAAGAAGATTCAATGGGGTATTCAACAGAGCGATGTCCAGCCACACTAAGCTTAATCATGGAGAAGATTATTGATATCTATCATGGGTTTGATGGAATCAACATGTTGGTTGATGTTGGATGTGGTATTGGTGTTACGCTCAATACGATAATATCCAAGTATCCCCCACTCTAAGGGTATTAATTTTGATTTTCCTCACGTGTTAAGGGTATATCCAGGTACTTGAAACATTTATCTGATGTGATGAAGCAATCGTCTAGCCAATTTACCAATTACCATGTCAACTGCACTAATGGCTTGTTCAAAACCTATAGGTGTAGAGCATGTTGGGGGAGACATGTTTGTGAGTGTTCCCAAGGCAGATGCTACTTTTATTAAGCTAAGCTGTATTGATTTCTTCCTCATCGTCACATTCAGTTTAAGTCTCACATTAAAATAGAATCTAGAGAGACATAATAATACGTAATCTTATTTTTATAAAACAAAGATATTATTTTCAATAAATTTACGTGCGAATATGATAATAAAAAAATAATGCACGTTAGAAAGGTAGCCGTCATAATTTGATTCCCTAAAAGCTCCCATGTTTGTCACTTATGCGCCACTCTTAATTAGTACTGATTTACCGTTAAATGGTAAGTTCAATCCCCAAGGAAGTAATCAGATGTGCCATTGTTTGTGGTTCCGTGAATGAAACTTGCAGTGGATATTTCATGGTTACGGTGACGAGCAGTGCTTGAAGTCTCTCAGAAAATGTTGGGAAGTACTGTACTGCCTCATGATGGCAAGCTGATCGTGGTTGAATCAATTCTTTCAGAGACACTAGACAATAAAGTTTGTTCACATATTGTGTTTGGGAGAGCTTTATTCATGTTGGCTTGAACTCCTAGAGGTAGAGAGAGGACTCAACGTGAGTACGAAGCATTAGCCAAAAGTTCTGGTTATTGTAGCTGTGTGGTCGTTTGTTGTGCTTACAACAGCTGGGTCATGGAGTTCCTAAAAAATTATTTATTTCAAAGACTAGTTTAGATGAATAAGAATTATACCTATTCACTTAATTATATTAGTTTAAAATGAATTAGTTCTTTAACAATTAATTAGAATTTAATTAATATATAAACCCAAAAATTTATGTTTAAATTTTATACAGAACTAAAAATAATATGACTTTGTTAAAACTTAACAAAAAAATGATCTGCAATAGAATATTTTAAATTTCGGATAAAGGATCTCATGTAAGAAATCTTTATTATTATCTCAAGTCCTTTAAACTTTCTACTTCTAGTCATTATTGTAATGACTGATTTATTATTGTACTTGTAACACTCCAATACCATAAATTACATATCGAAACACCCTGTGGACATTTTAGTATATAATCTATAATGATGGCGTGTTAAGTATCGCACCTTCACTTTATAACATGGCAACTTATCTAACTTAGTCATGGCATCAACTAGTATACATAACATTCACCAAATTTTAAATTCGTCCTCGAAATTCTTACCTGATTAAGGAAAATAGGTGGGAATATGCCTTTTTTATATGCTCCTCAGTTTCCCACGTTGCTTTTTTACTCGAATGATTGTGCCACAAGACTTCTACCATTGGAATTTTCCGATTTCTCAATCGTTTTATTGATTCTCAACTATCTGAATTGGCTTCTCAACATAACTCAGGTTACTAATAACTTCAACACCTGAGTTAGTAACATATGTGTTGGATCAGACCTATATTTCTTGAGCATACTTACATGAAATAAGTCACGATTTGAGATAACTTAGTAGGTAAGGCTAATCGATATGTCAAAGGTCCAATTCTCTCAAGAATTTCATAAGGACCAATATATCTCTGGCTCAACTTGCCCTTTTTGCCAAACCTCAATATACCTCGCCAAGACGACACTCTCAGAAATACTCTATCTTTGACACTATACTCTATATCCCGACGATGCTAATCTACATAACTTTTCTATCTATCTTGAGCCGTTTTTATTCGACTCCGGATCACTTTCACCTTTTTTACAGTATCTTGGATTAATTCAGGGCCTTCTATCATTCTCAAACCTTCTTCATCCCAGTATAGAGACGATCGACATTTTCTGCCATACAGTGCCTCATATGGTGTCATTCCGACCGTGCTATGATAATGGTTATTATATGCAAATTCAATCAGTGCTATGTATTGATCCCAAGCTCCCTAAAACTCCAATACACATGCTTTAAACATATCCTCAACAGTCTTGATAGTTCTCTCACTCTGTTCATCTGTCTGAGGATGGAATGTAGTACTGAAATTCAGCTTTGTACCCATAACTGACTGCAAACTCTTCCAAAATCTCGAAGTAAATCTAAGATCCCTGTCTGATACAATGGACATAAGAACCCCATGCAGTCTCACAACCTCAGTCATATACCTCCGGGCTAACTAGTCTAGTGTATTGTTCTCCTGTATTGGTATGAAATGGGTTGACTTAGTTAAGCGGTCCACCATAACCCATATCGCATCATTTTGCCTTAGAGTCTTAGGCAATCCCATAATAAAATCTATAGTGATTTGTTCCCATTTTCACTCCGAAATAGACAACGAATAAAGCTTTCCAATTGGACCCTGATGCTCAGTTTTAATCTGTTGGAAAATTAAACACTTAGCTATATAATCAGCTACTTGATTCTTCATCTCTGGCCACCAGAAATGTTGCTTCAATGTGTTGTACATCTTGATCGTGCTAGGATGCATAGCATAAGTAGTCATATGAGCTTCCTCTAGGGTTTCCTTCTTCAGATCATCGACATTAGGCACACATAGTCTCTGCATTAGCCACAATGTTTCATCTCTTAATTCAAATTCAGACTCTGGATTCATTTTAACTTTCTCCATCAGTTTCACCATGTCAGGGTCCTTGCTTTGAACCCTTCTTATTCTATCATGTAACATTGGCCTCAATTTCAATGTGGCTATTAATGCCTCATTATGCTCAAGATTCAACTCCACATTCAAAGCTCTCAATTGAATCAAGTTTGGTAACCTCGATAACTAAATATGAGTTACACTGGTATTCGACTTTCTGCTCAAAGCATTAACTACCACATTGGATTTTCCCAGATGATATTCAATTATACAGTCATAATCTTTCAATAACTATACCCATCTCCTCTGTCTTATGTTCAATTCTTTCTGACTTAGCAGATACATCAAACTCTTGTGATCAGTGTATATCTGAAATGTCTCTCCATAGAAATAACGTTTCCATATCTTTAGAGTAAAAACAGCTGCGGTTAGCTTTAAATCATGTACTGGATAGTTAATCTCGTGAAACCTTAACTATCTCAATGCATAGGCTATCACCTTGCCATTCTGCATCAATACACATCCCAATCCTTTATGCGAAGTATCACTGTATACTACATATTCACCAATTCTTGATGGTATAACTAGCACCGGTGTAATAGTCAATTGATGCTTCAACTCCTTAAAACTCTTCTGACAGTCATCACTCCATCTGAATGCTACATTCTTTCTCAGTAATTTTTTCAGAGGGGCTAAAATCAACGAGAACCTCTTTATAAACCTCCGATAATATCCAGCTAATCCTAGGAAGCTTCAGATTTCTGATATATTCCTTAGAGCTTCCCAATTCATCACTGCTTCTATCTTTATTGGATCCACTTGTATGCCTTGTCTAGATACTATATGACCCAGAAAGACTACTTGATCTAGCCAAAATTCACACTTACTGAATTTAAAATACAGTTGTTTTTCTCTCATAATCTGTAAAATCACTCTCAGATGCTCATCATATTCTTTCTTTGCTCTTTGAATACACAAGTGTGTCATTAATGAACACAATTATAAATCTATCTAGGTAGGGATGAAACACTTTATTCATCAAGGCTATAAATGCAGCTAGGGCATTAGTTAATCCGAACGTTACTAAAAACTCGAAATGCCCATACCTGCTCCTGAAAGCACTCTTTGGTATATCAGCCTCTGCTATCTTTAGCTGGTAATACCTAAATATCAAATCTAGCTTAATGAACACCTAAGTTCCCTGCAACTGATCAAATAAATCATCAATTGTCAGAAATGGGTACTTGTTCTTCACTGTTAACTGATTCAGTTGCCTATAGTCAATGCACAGTCTTAAAGTGCCATATTTATTCTTCACAAATAGGACTGAAGCTCCTCAGGGTGAAACACTAGGTCTAATAAATCCCTTATCCGGTAACTCCTGTAACTAAGTCTTTAACTCCTTCAGTTCCATAAGTGCCATCCTATATGGAGGAATAGATATAGGAGAGGTACCTGGAACTAGATCAATTGTGAATTCTATTTCCCGATCTGGAGGTAAGCCAGGTATTTCTGCGGAAAACACATCCAGGATTTCCCTAACTACAAGAATGTCTCGTACATTCTGTTCAGCTCGTGTATCAATAACATGAACCAGATAAGCCTCACATCCACCTTGCATCAACCTCGAGGCACTCATGAATGAGATTAGTCTAGCTGGCACTGCTTGATTAATACCTCTGAAAATTGCTCTTAGCTGATTAGGAGATTCCAATACCACCTCCTTAGTGTAGCAGTTTATGACAACCCTATGAGTAGCAAGCCAATTCATACCTAGAATGACATCTATCTCTCTTAGTTGTAATATAATCAAGTCTGCTTCCAATTCTGCCTGATCAACTCTAATCAAACACCTCTTGCAGACTTCCCCAATCACAATGGTACTACCTATCGGTGTACTCACCTCCAATCCACGTTTAAATTTCTCTCTATCGCAATGCAACTTACATGCCAGATGTTGTACAATAAATGAATGCATAGATCCAGGATCTAATAATGCAAATGCTTCATAATCAAAGATAAGCAACGCACCTGCAACGACATCTGGAGAGTCCTGAGTCTCCTGTCTGGGCATAGTGTATACTTGGGCTTGAGATGGGGGTCTATTATTCCGAACCTCAGTCTTGATAGAAGGACTGCCAGAACTCACTCTGCATCTGCCTTGGCCTCTCTATCCAACCCCACTAGCTCGGCTCTGCTAGAAAGTAGCTTCACTGACAGATCCCCCTCTCATACCAAACTGGGCTCTAGCAACGACAGGACAATCTCTAATTCTGTGCTCTAAAGAGCCACATTGATAACATGCTCCTGATAAAGTCTAACACTCACCACCGTGCTTCTTCCTACAGTGCTCACAAGGGGGAAATTGGCTCTGCATTATACCTCTTTCACTGCAAGACTGTACAAAGCCATCCCTCTTCATTTTATAAAAACCAAACTTATATTATAGCTTTACAAAACCATCCGAATATATACAATGTCAAAACCCTATACATAATATACTACTTGAAAGAGGAATTGAACAAAACTACTAATTACTCCTTTAGTCTCAACTGATTGACCTTTGAGCTATTTCTTCTTCGCAAAGGTACAAAATTATGTTTCTTGTACGGTCTCTCAATAGGGTCTCTCAATAGCTAATGTCCTCTCTCGATCCTGAAAAATCAACGATGCAAGAAACATCACGTATCACATTCTCATTCAAATACAAAGTACCAAAACATTTTAATCAGTCAAACACACGTATTAAAATGTATATGCAATGGTCGTGAGGCTCACTTTTACTTATTATTGTTGTTGTTATGACCAAGTGCCTCTTTACTAGCCCATATCCCTCGTGGATACCGAGTTGTATCAGATAATGTCCCATATCTCTTAGTAGATACCAGGTACTTTCACAACTGAGCCTAAGGCTCTGATCACAGTATGGGCTTTAAACTCTTTACACTGGCGACTCCAGTCACAACTACCTTTATATTTCATACATTCATGTAATGGAATGCTTCACATTTTCATATTCTCAATCAATGACATGATTTCACATTCACATTCAGAACACATTTATCATCGGATCCTGGTCCGACATTCAACAAGATTGTTGAGTAACATTTATTTCATCCAATTCATATACAAGGAGTACTTCAATATCACATTCATCAAATCAGAATCTTCGGATCTTCATGTCCGGAATCAATATAATCAATCACACTTTCATAAGATAATTCAAGCGTAATCAAAACAAACAATTAATTGAGTGAGATCGTCTAGGTTACTCACAATTGCTCCTTTAAGCATATTGCCTTGACGTTCTGGCAATATTAGGAAGTAGTCGCGTTACTTGCTCTCCTATATACATTAACACAATTTCACATTACCGTACTGCTTACGTATTTGAGTAAATACATATATAAATATATCATGTATCATGTATGTGCAATAAAAAATTCTCAGGTATATTTTTGTAACAAATTGATGTACTCCAATTGTGCCAAAATTGACACACTCTTTCACTATTCCAGCTTTTGCTGAAAGCACCTCATTTATGTCAACTTTACATAATTAATAAAATTAAGAAAATGACGTATTTCTATAACACTTTCTTCTATATAATTGTTTCCCTGTGTCTTAAGTTTCTAATGACACTAGAATCACTCAATTTGGTTTATTGTTCTATGAATTATGCTCAAAATAGTACAGACTGATTACATTTAAAATTTTGGCTAGAGCATAATCATACATTCAAGTTGTACAACCGATATCTCTCAATTCCAATATCTAAAAATTACAAAATTTATATCAATTGAAAGCTAAGAGAATAAGTTATAACTTTTGTGAAGACCCCCTTTGTCTGATTCGGCCTACATCAATTTAGTTTATTCGATAACAACAGGATATGATTTCTGTCCCTAGTAGTGCTACAGCCAAAGCCAAGACTAAATTTCATGCCAAATTTTGAAATTCCTAGAGACAGAATTAAAATTCGACTTCTTCAAGAAAGTTGTAGACATAAGTCTCAAGTTTAACCTGATTAAGAATCAACTCAATTTGAAATCTACAGATCAAGATGTAATCAAAATACCTAAGCATGTTCAATGAAAATTTTCTAGTTCATATATTCCAGCAGACTTCCTCACTTTTATCCAATCAATCTTTTTTTTCAAATCAATTCAGATGACTCTAAATTTTTATGGAGAGAAAGAACAATGTCTTAGGAGTCTATTGGTTTAAGTTTCAAGTCATTTGGATATCGGATGACAAGGTTATGGCTAAAAGAATCAACATAGTTCAGTTTTGGAAAAACCTTCGGGTGCAACTACTCTTCTCTTCTCTCTCTAAAACGCAGGTTTCTTCTTCTTCACCTTAAACTGCATATTTCTTCACTTTTCTTCCTCTCTTCCACGTGCCCCATCATCTCTAATTTATACTCTCACATTTCTACTCCCAGTCCAAGTCAACTTGCTCTAAAAACAACTCAAGATTCAAGATTAAATTCAAACATCAAAAATCTGAAACTACACATACACTTTCTCTCTCTACTGTGTTAACTATACAGATTTACATTTCCTCTCATTTCACCTTACACTTTCCATTTTAATGCTTTTCCCACATCACAGTATCACCAGAAACTTTCACTTTAGCTCTAAACTCATTTAACATTATTTCTAAACATTCATGTAAGCACACATCAAAACAACAGAGCAACGTGAATAATTAATATTTTTTTGCAATTATAGCTACATAAAAAATCTCTGTTCAACTCAAAGTATCACAAGTTATTAATACACTTTATGCTATTTTTCCACATTCACAAATTCAAGTCCTCATCTAAGTCATTTAACACATGCATTCACCGAAACTCTACTGCTTAACCTTCTCATGCATGTATTCATCTCTAACACTAGCCATCATCTAAATCATTAATACAACATCCAGAAAACTTAAACATAACTTACTTGATGTTTCAGCAAAATTTTCAGTGGTGATATTGAAGAACAAGTTTCAGTGGTGGATGTTCAAAGAAGAGACTTGGATAATGTCCAGTGAATAACACCGAAAGAGTTAGAGAATTGTTCTTCTTACATATGGTACCGTGCATGTAAACCATTTATCATACATGTTAGGCTGCAACGTGTCACACTCCCATTTGTCTATTTTTATTTTTATTTTTTATTATTTTTGTAAAATACTCCAAAATTTTAGAAATTCTCTAAAATTCAACAAAAATTTCGAAATAATTATAATACTCGCCAAATAAATTTTCAACACAAATAATCCATAATTCACATTTTAATCACATTTATAAATTAATTATACCCAGAAAATGAATGCATGTACAATTATTTTAATGCATCAAAAATAAATATTCACATGTGTGTGAATATACAATGATGCATGAGCATGCAATGTATTTCTAATTTGTCACAGTACACTCACATGTTTATTGATGCATGAGTATGCAATATACTTCTAATTTCTCGCAATACACTCAAACACTATTTTGAAGTCTAGCCTCAAATATGAGATGTTACAATACTTATCCTTTTTTCTTAGTTTATGTATTTATTTACGTATTTTATCATATACTATTAATCCTTATCATGTTCTATATATGTTATATTACATAATTTTATATGTTTAGTTACACGTTTTTATTGATATTTTGTATTATTATTAATTAGTACTATATATACTTCTATCATAAACAGCTGCTCTATGATATCCTAAATCTTGCATTTTCGTTGTTGTCAAAATAAAAATTCATCAAATTTAAGTAATATATTAATTTCAGTTAAAGCCATAAAACACCAACTTATTTTCATTTACAACCAATTCATGAAAATAGCCCGTAGCAAAGTCCATTTTTTCTGCACCAAAAAAATATTCATCAAAATTCAGCAAAGAAAGGTGTAATTTTAGGACATCTCTTCTGTTCCACTATTCCTATTCGAAAATCTCAACCATTCGATTTATTACAATAAATAGATGAGATATGTTAAAAATAAGGAAGAATAGGGTAGCAAAACATGGACCTTTGGTTCTCACAAAGGTCGATATAGCATTGACTTGGTATTGAAAAAAAAAAAGACCAGGTTAAGATATATTCACAGGGGGTGACACCTGGATTATTCATACTCGCTCATATTATTTAAAGTTAAAATTTAAATTTAGAGAATATTATTTTTATTTTTTCTGGATGTCAACTCGACAACATTATTTAAACAATGTTACAGTTCAACGTATTCAATTCAATTCGCGATGAGTTGGACCATCGACCCATTATTTAAAGTTATTTTATGGGGGATAGTAGGGGATGACATTGGATTCCTACTCCATTTTAACAACCGAGAGCTATTTTATAGCGGATAGGGGATGACAGTACGCACTCGTCACTGACCATATCACTAAGTTTTAATTTTAAACAATATAATTTTTATCTTTTTAACACAGCGGCCGCCTCGATGTTCCAATCACACACGCAAGCAAGAGCTACCGTACTCGATCGCATTATTTAAAATAAATATTAAATTCAATTCACAAATTCAGAGAGTTGAACTATAATCCTTAATGCGAGTGTTTGAGTTCTTATGTCGTCCGACGTGTCGCTATCTCTCAGGTGTAAGATGTAGGAAGCAGATCAGGCCCATCTGATAGAAAATAGGCAAACAAAAACCTTGACTATTAATTTATTCTCTCCCCATGCAAGCTTCAGAAACTTTAAGTTTAA
>JAOQML010055909.1:0-10144 GCA_027568935.1 Erythroxylum urbanii
ATTTTGCTCCACCCCTTTTCGTTTAGTCACATTTCAAGGATTCAATTTAATATTAATCATAACATGAGAATTTAGCCTCGGCGACATTCTCTCAACAACTCCCGGTTTTCTCTCAAAATAAGTATATTATGTGACTTCGCTCAAAGCAAACATATTGAGTTTAGGCCAACTTTTGGAGAAAGGCTATAATATTCGATTAAAGGATGGCGGATTAATGATTAGAGATTGTGAAGATAAGTTGATTGCAGAATGTTTTCTCTTAAACTTCAAACTGACAATGCAAAGTATTTGAAAGCTTGTTTGACCACACTACAACAAAAATGACATTTGGCTACGAAAACATTCGTCACTAAATGTACCAAAATAGTCACTAATAGTCATTAGTGAAGATTTATATTTGTCGCTAAAAATGTCGTCAAATCTCTATAACTGAAAACTATAGGTGACATTTTTCACAAATAGTCGCTAATAGTTTTTGCCTACACTTTATTTTCGTAGCAAAAAACTATTATCGACGTTTTAAAAAATCATCGCTAATACATTTTGACTACGATTAATTTTCGTAGCTAAAAATTATTAGCTACGTTTTCAGAAATGTAGCAAAACATTTTTAGCCACGTTTCCAAAAATATAGCTAATTGTTTTAGCTATGTTTTTGAAAACGTAGTTAAATATTTTTTGATATGTTTTCTAAAATGTAGTCAAATTTTTAGTATACATTTAACAAAATGTTATACCATGTTAATTATAATTATTTGTGACATTTTTAATCCACATTATTGTATATAATATTTAGTTTTTTGTGTTAATTTATTATACAAAAATATAATACAAAAATAATTGATAATTTAAAGCATAGTATATAAAAAAATTAAATATCATTAGATTATATCAACAAAAAGAACATTCTTCGTATATAAGATTTTAATTACAACTTTAACAATTCTTATAGATAAAATAATAAATACAGAGACCATTTTACAAATTATAAATGCTAGGATTAAAAAAATTACAGCAAAACTAGAATGACTCTAAGTTTGTTCATGTCGATGAGAGCAACTTCATATGTCGGCTATCATATATGAAAGATTAGCCATGAGAATCATAAAAGCAAGTTCAAGATCGGTAGAGTGCTTGAAATTATGCATAATTAAGCTAGATTGTTTTCAATTAGGAAAGAAAGGAGGGTAATGCAATAGGAAAGTATTCTAGTAAAATATTCATTGAAAACCATTTAGTACCTTCTAAAGTACAACTTCTTTATCATGTAAGCACTCAACAATCCAACCTAAGAGTAAAAAAAAAAGTAAGTGTTGTAATATATGAGCATTGGGTGTATCCACAGCTTCACCAAGGTGAAGAATACTTTAAATAATAAGAATAAAGCTTGATGAAAAAAGATAAACTTGACAGTTTAAAAGCACTTCATCTTTAGAGCTCTAAGACCACAATCACTAATATGAATTTTAAGTTGCAAATGAATCTAAATTTTTTAGGCTGTTGGAATTTTAACATAGTATCTACAACAAGTTGAATACCATTGTTCTTGTTCCTAAATTTTCACCATGAAAGTTGGCTATGATAGAAGGGTTCTAAAATCTAATGCCATTAAGTTACTATTATGATATTTCTTCTCAAAATAAGCATAACTAACAAGAAAATCCTAGAGCAATAAAGAAAATCACCTTTAGTATTCATAGGTGTTCATTTACTTGACCATCTGTTAAAATATATTACCCATTTTCTATCAATTTTACTAGTACTAAAATCTGCATCCAGCTACAAACATGCCATTTTTAACAACCATAAGAAGGTATGAAATTTGAACACCACAAACAAAATCCATGTAAAAAGCAATATATCATATGTTAGGAATCCAACAAAGAACAAATCCAATTACCAAACTCTCTACAAAATACAAAAGTAATACAATAAACACATTGCATGAGTGAAACAACACTAGTGTACAATCAACAGTTGCAGTAAAGTAGATATAATACCAAACGGAAATAAGGTAATTTCAATCTTTAAAATATTATCTTATCAAGCCACTAAAACATTTTCTTAAAAAGAACTACACCACATTCCACATGCTACAAAGTTATAGAATCAATGGACGACCTACGATCTATGATATGAGTTATAAAAATATACTAGCTCATCCATTTTGAATTCAACAAAATATACAATCCTTCTTAGTACCTAACTATTTACCTATTATGCAAAACATTTGAATCAAACTCATGTTAAAAGAAAGATGAAATTCCTCATAGCTCGTAGATCATCAATCAATTACAATCCAACTATTTATATGTCATTTTTAGTCTGCAATGTTCTACAACTATAATGTAAATCATAATCCCGCAATATCCTGCAATTAGAGTATCACTATCATCAATTGAAACAAAGAACCAAACACATAAAAATGCTACGTTATGTGCTAATTCAAAAAGAGTCCAACAAGACTAAGCCTGCGTTTGGAGTAGATATTCAATTCATATACAGAACTAAATCACTTTGACAAACAGAACACCTATTGCACTACAGTCTACATAAGAAAGTTTTTTGTTAAGTCTTATCCTACACCAAGTTCTATTTATCCTTCACCCTTGAAAAGTTTCAATGTTGATTGTTCAAAATGCTCGAATTGAGTACAAGTCTCCAGATTGAAGGCTTTGAAGTTCTCGTGAATAGTTTCAACTTCCTCAACTAACCAATCAATACACTGAATCCCTCTCTTGGAGCTCATCCATATGGCAGTTTGGAGAGAAGAACTAGATCCAAGTAGTCTTTTAACTTCCTTTTCATCCTCTTCTTCACCCCATTGGTTTCTTCTGATTTAGCGTTGAACTACGTCAGATTCACCTTCAACACTGCATTAATTCTGTGACATATAAGCATATAAATCAAACACTAATTAGGACATTAGAATACACAAACTAACATCTGCATACACAACAACACATACTTACAGAAAAAGGGAGAGTTTGGAAGAGGAAAAGGGAGGTCAAACAAGATGCTTCTGGATATCCTCTGCACTGAGAGTAGAGGATGAGACATGGGTGTTTTTTGCTTTAGGGCTTTTTTTTAAAGCGACCTTTGGTTTCATGGAGGAAGAGGAAAGAAAGAGCAAAGGATGAGAGATGGGTGTTTTAGCAGAGGATGAGAGATGGGTGTTTTAGGCTTTAGGGCTTTTCTCTTTAAGTGTCATTTTTGTTTTAGTTCCCTCCATATTTTTCACATTTTGCGACGATTTCAAAAATTGTCGTCGAATTTGTTAACAAATTTTTGAAAAATCATTGCCAAAGGGGTCAATAAGGGGATCTTTTGGCACCAAATCAGGGCCCTTTTGGCAACGATTTTCTAAAATCGTCATTAAAAGGTCAACATTTTGTGACGTTTTTTGAAAAACATCACTACGAGGTCAACATTTTATGACTATTTCTAAAAACATCATAAAATGTGGACCCTTTAGTGACAATTTTTTATCTCATTTGGTGACGATTACCAAAATCGTCACCAAATGCTTACCCTTTGTGACAATTTTCAAAATGATCACCAAAGGCTTACTTTTAGCTACTATTTTAAAAATGTAGCAAAAAAACGTGGCTAAATATTTACCTTGTTATAGTGTCGATTCTTCTTAGCTTTGGCATCAATGAATGGGACATTTTAACTTTGATAGTTTAAAGTAATTGGTGAAAGAAAAGTTAGTGCATAGCTTGCCTCTTATTGATCATCCAAACTAGATTTGTGAAAGTTGTATTTATGGAAAGCATTTCAGAAATAACTTTCCAAAGTAGTCATTTTCAAGATCGCCAAAGCCACTTCAACTTGTACATACTAATATATATGACCCAATTAATCCTCTCTCTCTTGGTAAGAGCAAGTTTTTCCTGTTGTTTTTATTTTTTTGAAGCAAAAATCTGAAGCTTTTGAGATATTCAAATAATTCAAAATGTTGGTGGAAAAAAAATGACTATTTGATTAAAGCATTGAGAACAAATAGAGGTGGTGAGTTCACTTCCAAATAATTTGATGAATTCTGTAAATCTCATATAATTAGAAGATTTTTTATAGTCCTAAGGTTGCCAAAGCAAAATGGTGTTGTGGAGAGGAAGAACATAACCATTCTTGACATGAATAGAAGCATGTCAAAGAGCAAACACATGCCTAAAGATTTCTAGGTAGAAACTGTATTTTCAGTTGTATATTTGAGCAACAGATGTTCTACAAAAAGCTTGCAGAAAATTACTCCTCAAGAGGCATGGAGCGGTAAAACATAATCTCTTTCTCATTTAAACGTTTTTGGTTGTGTTGCATATGTTCATGTTGTTGGTGAAACAAGAGTAAAGTTAGATGATAAAAGCAAGAAGCTTGTGCTTATTGGCTATTATGCAAAGTATAAGGGTTATAGACTTTATAATCCTATAAGCAAGAAGATTGTTGTTAGTCAAGATGTCAAGTTTGATGAAGATGATTGCTGGAAGTGGGAAAATCAAGAGGAAGAATATAGCTTTCTCCCAATGTTTGATGTTGGTTTTATTCAAAATGAAAATGAACACCCTATGTCTCATAAAGTGTCTTCTCCAGCAGTGACTCATGTTGATTTGAGCTCTTCAAGGATGATAAGTCTTCTAGAAATTTATTTAGACACTAATGAAATCAATGATTCTACTCTCTTTTGTTTGTTTGTAGGTGTAGAACCATTAAACTTTGAAAATGCAATAGAAGATAAAAAATGGAGACCATAGATGAAGATTCACAAAAATGATACATGGAGATTGGAAATTCTTCCAAAAAACAAACATCTTTTTATTATCAAATGGATTTACAAAATCAAGAAAAATGAAAGAGGAGAAGTGGAGAAGTGCAAAGCTAGATTGGCTACTAAAGGTTATAGCCAACATCGAGGCATCGATTATGATGAAGTCTTTGCTCCAATTGCTCGTTTGGAAACAATCAGATTAACCATGACATTAGCTGCACAAAACAAATGGAGAATTTATCAAATGGATGTCAAATATGCATTTTTTAATGGACACTTGGAAGAGGATGTTTATATTGAACAACCTCCTAGATATGTTGTCAAAGGTCATGAAGATAAAGTGTTGAAGTTAAAGAAGGCCTAATATAGTTTAAAACAAGCACCAAGAGTTTGGTATAGTCCCATTGATAATTACTTTACTCAAAAGGAGTTCAGAAAATGTCCACATGAATGCGGTCTTTATGTGAAGAAATACGAGAATGGTAATATGATAATTGTTTGTTTGCATATTGATGATTTGTTTTTTCAAGAAACACTAGGCTTATTTGATGAATTTAAAAATGAGACGACTACAAAATTTGAGATGATTGATATAGGGCTTATGTCCTATTATCTTGGCAAGCAATCTGATGAAGACATTTTTGTCTCACAACAGAATTATGTAGAGAAGATTTTGAAACAATACAACATGGAAAATTGTTAATCGGTTTCTATACTAATTAAATGTGTAGTAAAGCTGTCACAATTTGATGATGGTGAAAAGGTACATTCAACTATGTACAGAAAGCTTGTTAGAAATTTGAGGTACTTAACTTGTTCTAGACCTAATATTCTTTATGGAGTTGGAATTATTAGTCGATATATTGAGTCTCCAACTGTCACTCATTTTAAGGCTGGTAAAAGGATTTGTGATATGTTAAATTCATCTTTTAAGAATTGCAATCTGGTTGGGTACAGTGATAGTGACTAGGGAGGTGATGTTGACGATAGAAGAAGTACTACTGGTTTTCTATTTAGACTTGGAGATGTTATATTTACTTGGAGTTCAAAGAAGCAACTCATCGTAACCCTTTCAACATGTGAAACAGAGTATGTGACTGCTACTGCTTGTGTTTGTCACCTAAGGGTTTTATCTAATTTTCGTATGTGTTTATCTCGCTCAGAAATGTTTGCGTTCAACTGTCGGTTTCTAAGTTGAGTTTCCCCTTTATTGCTGCTTTTTCAACTTGAATTATTCTAAGCTTATCCCTTAAAGAACGAGTACGTGACTCCCATTCTCTGATCTGCTCCCCCAAGTGAGTCCTTTCTTCCGACAATCTGCCAATTTTCAGCCTTAATGTGTGCCTTCTCTGGAAAGATCTTTTCTTCTGCATCAGAAACTGCTACTTTCAAATCTCTAATTTCATGATCCCGTTCAGACAACCTAGTTTTCAATCTCGCAATTCTTTCTTGGAGTTCGGAGATCTCCCCGTTTGCTTCATTGGCCCTCGCTTTCCATGTACTGGTATTAATTAAAGTACTGATTTCTCTTTCTGAACTTTGAAGCCTCTCTCTCGTGATTTTGAGTTCTGCTAATATCAAAACAGTGTCATCGCAGTGCAACTTTTCAGATCCTTGGACATAACTCCTTTCATGAAGTTGGGATGTCTGATTTATATCAACGAAAATGCTTTGCGGCCGACCTTATATCAAATGCCAGCGGAACTGCTTTCCGGTTGATGTTGCCAACTTGGAATCCAAAGAATTGGTGGATGCCCGTGATTTACACTTTTGGAGTTCAACACGTCAAAATTTTAATATAAAATGTATAATACGAAAGTAGATAAATAAATTTGAATGCAGAAGCGTACATAAATTCATTACGTAATTAATGTGTTACGATTCTTTCTAGTTTTTGGGCTTTTTAAAAAACACTTATAAGTTATCTTTCTTTTTCAATAATATAATACAAAAAAAAAGAAACTCCTAAAAACTCTTAATTAATGACCATAGCCATTTATTAATATATAATGCTTAATCCAAATTTGTTCATGATAGGTCAGAATATAACTTTACGGTTTCTATACATATAATATTCTATACTTTATTATATGATTTAGGTCCATTAATCTAAGACCTTATTAGATTACTTTTAATCTTGGACCAAACTTATAATAATAACTTATAACATATAATTATTAATATATATATGTAATTTCCCCTAAAATTATAGCAATCTCCTTCTTGGACTATATATACATAATATCTTATAATTATATGTCATAATAAACCCTACTAGTTCAAAATTGTAATTATTATAAACTTATATTTAAATAATTTAGTATATTAATCATATCATTGTAGGATGAAAAAGATCTTTGACATAATTGTTGTGACTAGACCCATCAGTTTGTTGGAAGAAGTAGTTAATTCGAATTTTTAGGGATTTGTTCAGTTCTTTAGTTGTCAAATAAGGTAGATCATAACATAGATGATAGCATCGAATTTTTTAGAGATAGGTAGAATGTTAAGATAATGTTGAGATTTGCTTAACAATCTTTTTGTTTTTATGCACGTTTCTGATTTTTGTTCCCAGCATGTTTCTCTCTGTGCTAGCTTGTAAAGCCTATTTAATAGGCTCCTCTTCACCTTCAATAATATGAATGATTAGCATTATCATTTCTTTTCTTTCATTGCTGTTTTTCTCAGCAATATATTTATCTCTTCTTTCATCGTCGTTTTCTCCAACAATTTTGGTATTAGAGCCATGTTCCTTTTGAACTAAGGACTTGATTTTTTCAGACATGGCAACAAACTCAAATACAGTTAGTTTGTCCACACCATAAATTCCAATCTTCAAGGGAGATTTATATAAGTATTGGATCATAAAAATGAAAAGGTTATTCAAATCTCAAGATCTTTGGGATCATGTAGAAAACGGCTATGCAGAAACAAGTGATGACGTTGAGACAACACAGAAGAAAAATTAGAAACGAGACGTCAAAGCATTGTTTTTTATCTAATAAGCAATAGATGAAGCAATTTTCTTGCAAATAGCTACAACAACGACCGTCATGCAAGCATGGTTTATCCTGAAAACAGAATTCCAAGGATCAATAAAGGTAATCACCATTAAGCTCCGGTCCTTTCGACATGAATTTGAAACTTCTAGCATAAAAGCTAATGAGTTTGTAAAAGAGTATGTGGCACGTATTTTTGCTATTATGAACCAGATGTCATTGTATGAAGAAAAAATTAATGATGAAACAGTAGTTGTCAAAGTTTTAAGAAATTTAACGTCCAAATTTGATCACGTAGCAGCAATCGAGGAGTCTAAAGATACGTCCATTTTTTCGTTTGATGAATGAATGGGTTTGTTGCAAGCACATGAGGTCAGGATTAACAAGACAATAATGAAGGAAGAAGAAAAAGCCTTTCAAACCAAAAGAGAAGTTGAATCCTCCAATCAACAAGGAAGAGGTATAGGTCGTGGTGGATTCCAAAGAAGGGGGAGAGGTCGTAACACCTCAATCCAATGCTCTTATTGCAAAAAATTTAGGCATATAGAGAAGTTTTGTTAGTCCAAGCAAGATGAAGAAGTCAATTACGCAGAAGAAGAAGAGGAATAAGAAGACTACTTGTTCATGGCTCACACTTCTAAAAATGGGTTAATCAATGATGTCTGGTATCTTAACAATGGGTGCTCACATCATATGACTGGAGATAGATCCAAGTTTAAAGAGGTGGACGAATTAATCAAAACTCAGGTGCGGTTAGGAGATGATAAGAAACTTTAGATAGAAGGACTTGGGGCAGCCATGGTAATGATAGGTAACCAAGCAAAGTTCATTAAAGATGTGCATTATGCTCCTTGTCTAGCTCACAATTTGATAAGTGTGGGTTAACTAGTTGAATGTGGATACTCTGTCATATTTAAAGGATCGTGATGTGTAATAAAGAATGGGAAATCTAGAAAAGTGCTTGCTCATGGGAAATCTGGAAAAGTGCTTGCTCATACTAATATGTCTCCAAATAGAATGTTTCCTTTGGATTTTTCTGTGAACACAAAGGTGGCTTTGGTTAACGAGAAGTTAGATGGCAGTGAGCTATAACACTTGAGGTATGGTCACTTGAACAACAAGGGTTTACAATTGTTGAGAAATAAGCAGATGGTCAACGGCCTCCCCTCGATCTCCACACAAAGGAAGCTATGTGAAGGATGTGTGCTTGGGAAACAAGCAAAGAAGGTTTTTCCAGTTGGAAAAGCTAGGTGAGCTACTGAACTTTTAGAACTAGTTCATGCTGATTTATGCAAACCCATGAAGAGTGATTCTCTCTTGGGAAGTAAGTGTTAGCCCTGGTCCCTGTACGGATTTTATGGCGACTACGTGTCACCGTTGTAAATTTATTTGTAAGAATAATAATTATAGTTGGGAACATTTCAATAAAATAAACTATAACAATTTAATTTAATTAAAATCTATACACGGAAAATTTGTGGTGGGATCATAAAATAATTAATGGATAATATCAAATAAGAGAAATAGATAGTAATTATATCAATTAAATAAAATTCATAGGAAAGTGAAAATAATACTCAACAAATTATTTTAGAATTTTCCATAGAAAAAATAAACAAATAATAAAGATTTGGGTGTTTTAAAAAAATAGTTAATAACATGTTACGGGTGTGAAAGGGAAATAGAGGACGATCGCGACTTTTGAAACAGGGAGTCTCGCGGTCGCGATCGCTAATTTGGCAAATTTTGGGCCGGTTCCGATCGTGCTGCTTTGCGATCGCGATCTTTATGCCAGTGTCGTGATCATAGCTTAGTTGTGATCGCGAATTTGTAAAAATCCGCATGGTCGCGATCGCACCGCCTCACGATCGCGATTTTTTCCCATTCAAACATCCTTACTTCTAAGCAACATATCTTTCAATCCAGAAATCTAAAAATTACAAACTATATATCGTTGGAAAGATAAGATCAAGACCTACAACTCTTATGAAGATAATTTTGCCTACTTCGACCTGTATTGATACAGTTTAATCATTGAAGTAAGGTTACCATTTCAGCCAAATTAATACTTCAAATTATACAAAAATGCACCCAGACACAGCTAACTTATAAGAGTCATAACTTCTGCATCTGAAATCCAAAAATTTTAATCTTTATAGCGTTAGAAAGCTAACAGAATAATCTACAACTTTTATGTAGATCACTTAGCCTAACTCTACCTAGATCAATGCAGTTTATTACTCAAAGTTTTAGATCGCATCACTACCCTATTTTCTGTTTTCACTCATCAAAATACAAACAATTTTCATACCAATCTCAAAGGACCAGAACCAGCATAGATTTTCTTACATACCAAACTCCTTTGCTACACAATTTA
>JAOQML010055964.1:0-10140 GCA_027568935.1 Erythroxylum urbanii
TAAGGAAGGATTGAGAGACTAAATGGTGATGAAGAGGGTGCTGGAAAATGGTAGTTATAACATTTCCACTGATTAAGATTCTGTCTTTTAGCCATAACTTGTTCTATAGTTATCTAAATGAGACGATTCTTGATCTAGATTAAACTAGAGACATATGGTTATATTTTTCATGAAGACACAAATTTTGAATTCTGTCGTTAAGAGTCCCAAAAACTGACATGAATTCGAGAACTGGGTGCAGTAAATTGGAAGATGAATGCTGGAAAATATAGCTGCACCATGTCCACTAATTATGCTTCTGTGTTTTAGCCATAACTTGTCCTGTAGCTATCCGAATGGGATGATTTTTTATTTGGAGTAAAATAGAGACATAGGGCTACAATGTTTCTAAAGAAATCAAATTTCAATTTTGTCTCTAAGAATTTCAAAATTTGTCTTGAAATTGAGTTTTGACTGAGGTTATAGTATTACCAGAGACAGAAATCACGTCTTGTTAATAGTGAATAAACTGTATTAATAGATGCCGAATTAGACAAATATTTCTTCATAAAATTGTATTTTATTCTCTTATATTTCAAATGATATAAACATAATAATTTTTAAATATGGGAATTGAGAGATATGAGTTGTAAAATTTGACAGCATGATCATGTACAAGCCAAAGTTTCAAATGTGCTTAGTCTGTAGTATTTTGAGCATAACTCATAGAATATTGAACCAAATTGAATGATATTAGTGTCATTAGAATTTTCTAGAAGAAAATATCCTCAAATTACTTCATTTTCTTAGACAAAAAGAACATGAAATGTTGACTCAAAAGTTGTTATAGCAAAAATCTGAATTGGCCAAGGAATTATGAATTTCAATTTTTATGGTTTTATTGAGGTATAAACCATAAGTATAAATGATACTTAAGTGAGTTTGGATATATGAATGTTTACATGACAAGAATAATAGAGCGATACTTGGGATTGTCATGAACATGCATTGTGCATACTTCATATTCATACATGTGCATTAATAAACACTTACAATTGTGCCAAATTATGATATGTGCATATTGTGTGATATAGAGGAGCAACTGAAACGTCAACATCTAGACATTGCCGGAACTTCCAGGCATTAGCTTTCGGAACAACATGTGAGTAACCTAAATGGTCTCACTCAATTAATTGTTTGTGTTAGATTATATTTGAATTATCTTATGAATGTGAAATTGATTGTGTTGATTTCGGACAATTGATTGTCCAAGGAGCTCTATATTCGGGACTGTATTGAAAGTGCTACTTGAACATGAATATGACTGACTATTTGTTCTCAACTTCAATGTTAAATGCCAGAGTAAAAGTCCGATGACAATTGTGAATAAGAAAGAGTGTGAATGTGACTGAATGAGCGCAATCATTGAATATGTATGATGCATTTCATTACATGAATGCATAAAAGATAATGGCAGTTGTGACTGGAGTCGCCAGTAATAGGGCTTAAAGCTCAAAACGTGATAAGAGCCTTTAGCTTAGTTGTGCATGTACCCAGTATCCACTAAGGAATCTGGGACATTAATTGATACAACTCGGTATCCACAAAGGGATATGAGCTAGTAAAAAGGCACTTGGTCACAAAAATCAAATGAAACTGAATAAGGTACATTGCATTTACAATTAATATGTGTACTTTTGTATGAATGAAATGTTTGGTATAATTGTCCCGAAAGTGATATGTAATGCTTTATGCAAAAATGCAAAGATGTGAATTATATGTCTGTATGTTTGATGTGTTGTATGAATTAAGTAAACCATCGATGATGGTTACCTCATCTGGGTTCACAAAACTCACTGCAAATTGCACATTGAGAGACCGTACAAGAAGCGTAATTCTTGTACTTTCACCATTATCATAAGTTATGTACTAGAATGTCCTCAGGGTGTTCTGGTATGTACCCTTTGGTAATGAGGCATTACACTGATAGTTACACCACAAAGAGTAAAAATATAGGATGAAAGTAACCTTATCCGATCATAGTCACCACTATAGTCGGCATCAATATAGCGAACTACACCAGAATTAGAATGACTTTTATTAAAGGCCAAACCAAGCTCATTAGAACCCTTCAAGTAGCGAAGGATCCACTTCACACCTTCCTGGTGCTCCTTACCAAGATTATGCTTGTAACTAGATACAACACTGACAGCATAGGCCAAATTTGGTTGGGTACATACCATAGTGTACATTAAGCTACCAACGGTACTAAAGTACAGAATGTGAGACATACGTTCCTTAGCTTCATTAGTAGATGGGCATTGTTTAACAGATAATTTAAAATGTGTAACTAATGGAGTAGTAAATGGGCTTACAGTGAGCTAAATTGAAATTGTCAAGCTTCTTTTGAATATATTTCTTTTAAGAGAGCATAAGTTTACCTGCTTGATGATCTCGAATAATCTCCATCCTAAGAATCTTCTTAACAGCACCAAGTCTTTCATATCAAATTCACTGTTAGGCTGGGCCTTCGACCTATCATCTAGAGCTTTACTAGACACCGCAATTAATATGTCATCAATATAAAGCAAAAGATAGATGAAGGAACCTTCAGGGAACTTTTGAAAATACACACAATTATCATAGCTACTTCTAGAGTAGCCTTGCCCAATCATAAAAGAGTCAAACCTCTTATACCACTGTCTCGGAGATTGCTTAAGACCATACAAAGATTCAAACGATAAGCATGATCCTCCTTTCCTTAAACCATAAAACCCTCAAGTTGATGGATGTAAATTTATTCTTCAAGATTGTCATGCAAGAATGACGTTTTCACATCCATTTGCTCAAGCTCTAAGTCATGAAGAGCAACAAGAGATAATAGTACGTGAATAAAGGTATGAAGAATAACATAAGAGAATACCTCATTAAAATCAACTCCTTCACAGTGATTAAAAGCGCGTACAATAAGTTGAGCTCTATATCTCTTGCTTTTAACACCAAGGACGCCTTCTTTGATCTTGTAAATCCACTTGCAACTAATAACATGCTTACCCTTAGGAAGCTTCACTAATTCCTAAGTTTTGTTCTTATGAAGAATTTTAATTTCTTCCTATAAAGCACCAATTTAATTCCCAGCATCTGCACTAGCAATAGCCTCAGAATAATTCTTTAGCTTAGAATAAGTGTCAACTTACTGTGTAAAGCATAAGCAAAGAGATCACAATCATAGTCCTGCAATCTCGTTGGCAACTGGGTTTGTCTCCTAGAATGATCTCGGATCAACACATAATCAGGTTGCACTACCAGTGGATCAATTTGTACAATGGCATCAGTCTAAGTATCCTAAAACTCAGAGTAAGTAGGATTGTCTCCTTAGGGGGAGTAGCAGGAATGAAAAACTCTATCTTCTCCCTTGTACTAGTCTTATCATCTGCATAAGGAGAATACAACACAGGATCTTGCCCAGTAAAAAATATAGCATATTCATGAAACGTTACATTAGGACTATGATAAATCTTACAATATTTAGGGTCAGGATAAATATGATAACCTTTGACCCTTCCCCATAACCTAAGAAGACATATTTAACGGCATAGGGCTCTAACTTGCCGTCATTAATATGAACATAAACTGGACACCCAAAAGCATGAAGATTAGAATAATCAACAGGGTTACCTGACCCAACTTCTTTTGGGATTTTTCCGTCAAGAGAAAGATATTGAGAATGATTGACAAGATAGTATGCAGTAGTAGCTGCCTCATCCCAAAATGCATGTCCTAATTTAGCATGAGAAAGTATGCATCGAACTTTCTCCAATAGAGTCCTATTCATACGCTCAACTACTCCGTTTTGTAGGTCGTCAAAAGCATCTTCACAAAACTCGAGACCGTTGTCAGTTCTCAACTGCTTAATTTTCTTAACTGTTTGGTTCTCGATCAGGGTTTTCCATTCCTCAAAAGTGGCAAGAACTTCATTCTTCTTCTTTAGGAAAAACACCTAAACCTTATGGGAGAAATTATCGATAATGGTCAATATATACCTTCACCACCTAGAGAAGCAATGCGAGAGGGACCCCATAGATCATAATAAATATAATCCAGAGTACCTTTGGTCCTGTGAATCCTCAGGGAAGAGAAAATCACTTTAGTTTGTTTACCGAAGACATAATGTTCACAAAGCTCCATATTACCTAAACTCTAGCTCAATAGACCTCATCTTGCATAAGATTTGAATGCCTTTCTCACCCATATGGCCTAAACGGTAATGCCACAACTTGGTGGCATCTTGGTGAGACTTAGATGAGGTAACATTAGTAGTATCAATAACAGTAGAGTCCTGCAACACATAAAGATCGCCATGTCTTTTCCTTTTAAGGATTACAAGGTTACCTCGGGACACCTTCATGACTCCACCTTCAGAGGAGTACTTACACCCAAGAGACTCAACTGTACCAAGTGAAATAAGGTTGCATTTTAAATCAGGAACGTGCCGAACATTATAGAGGGCTTTAACAACACCATCATAATTTTTAATATTAATTATACCTTTTCCCACCACATCACACTGTTCATTATTACCCATAAGGACAACACCCTTAGCAGTTTCATAGGTGGCAAACCAATCCCTGTGAGGACACATATGAAAAGTACAACTGGAGTCTAGGATCTATTCATCTATAGATCATTGTTCGCCTTGAACAACTAAAAGAATATCACTTCCTAAACTAGAATCAACCACAACAACCTTGGGGGTAGAATCAGATTGATTACCTTTATTTTTACCTTCTTTTTCAAGTTTATTTTTCTATTTATAACAGTCTGAGACCTTGTGTTCGATTTTCTTGAAATATTTCCATGTAATATTGGCATCTCACCTTTAGACTTAGATCTAGACTTTTTATGGTTCTTACTTTTGTCTCCCTTCTCAAAATTTCTACCTCTAACTGTTTAACCCTCAAACTCCTTCTTAATGGAAGCATCAAACTTTTCTTTAGATAACAAAACAGATTTAACTTCTTCTAAAGAAAGAGTTTTGCAGTTATCATAAAGCATGATTTCTTTGAAGTGCTCATATGAATGAGGTAGTGAAATAACAAGTAGTACTGCTTGATCCTCATCACCAATTTTAACATAAAAAATTTCTAAATCAATCAAGTAAATAAGGAAAAACAATAGAAGCACACAAAGAATTTTTACATAAGAAACCTAAGTGCAGGAGAAAAACCCACAGAGCAAAGAGAGCCCAAAAATATGCACTATGTCAAGAAGAAAAATTACAAGTATTTTCTCTCTCTCGCAAACTCCAGGACTAATGAAGAGTAAACGAATACATACAAAAAAAGACCCTAATAAGTGTTTATATAGTAGTATAATCCTAAGGTAGAAAACTTATAAAGGGTAGGAATTTGAAAATAGTTAGAATATAAACTCTCAGTAGCTAATTGATTATGTAGCATATTTGTACTTAAATTAAAACTTCATGCGAGAGCTAGTAATCAACAGTAACACAATAACTGCCAAGTCAACCACGTGTGTGCGAGAGAAAATATTTTGAAGGTTTGGGTCATTATCCTAACAAAAAGAAAAGAAAATGGACGATATCAGGGATGTTTACCCCTAGGGTGATGGCATTCATCAAATATCAAAACCCTGTAAAGTCTAGCTCTAAAAATCTATGCCGCAAGCCATCCAGCAAAATATGAGGAGTCATTACAAGTAACTACAAGAGTAAAACATCAGAACTAGTTTGGTTTCATTTCACATGTTTTCTTTCCATAATTTGAGTACCAACCTTTGCAAAGTAAGAAGTGGAAAGCTTTAAGCTTTAAGTAATAATTGGAAGGGACTTACAATTATTGAAAGAAAATGCAAGTAAAAGTAGGTTGGTAAAAGTTCCTCATGTTTCTCTTTCTCCCGTATGGCTACATCCCTGAAGTCAACTCCCATACCTCCATAGTAGGTACCCACTTTTAAGTCAGAGTGCATTCCCACAGCTTGAGCTTAGCTTGCTAGAAATTACGAAAAACAACAAACAAATCACAGATGGAAAACACAAATGTCTTTCAGTGTTCATTACATCACACAGAAGATACTACATATGCATAGTGCATAAGGAAAAAGAGAGACTGAGATAAGAAGAATATTGGAATGCTTGCTAGAAATTACAAAATACAAGAAGCAAATCTGTTGCAATGTAACCTGATTTAATGCTGCTAAAAAGATCAAGTTCAAGTGCAATGGAGTAATTAGCTTATCTTGTATTAGGTGAACTTTACTTGTATTAGTGGATAATGGTAGAAAATGATCACTTATGTCATTTTTGTGTAATCATTGTAGTTTTTGAATTTTTCAGTATTGTGTGTTGTAATCTGAATATTATATATTGAATGAAATGGAAGAAGCAACGTAGCTTCAGATTCTGCAACTTCTCATTCATATTTTTGTCCAGTACATTTTTTCAATCTTTTTACATTTCTCTACATGGTATCAGAGCAATATTGATCTTGTGAGGGATCAGTGATTCAAAAAGAGAGGGAACCAACTACTGGAATTTTTTTAACCTCACTCACAAACATCAACTTCCTCGAAAATCCTAACCAATAACTTCCACACCTTCAAACACTGCACCACCAGTCTTCAATGGCCAAAACTACCAAATTTGGGCTGTGAAGATGAAAACATACTTGAGATCATTTGATCTTTGGGATTATGTTGTTGGTAAGGAGGTGAGTCCTCTTCCAAACAATCCTACAGTAAACCAGATTAAACATTATGCTGAAGAAACTACCAAGAAATTTTGTGCACTTTCATGAATTCACTCTGCTGTGGATGAAGTGATTTTCACAAGAATTATAGATTATGAGTCTGCCAAAGAAGCTTGGGAAAGGCTAAAGCAGGAGTTTCAAGGTAGTGATAAAATAAGGAAGATGCAAATTCTGAATCTGAGAAAAGAATTTGAAATGCATCAGATGAAGGAGTCGGATAAGATCAAAGACTATATTGACAAAATTATGAAGGATGTCAATGAGATAAAGTTGCTGGGGGAACATCTTGAAGAGAAGAGAATTGTGGAGAAAGTCATGGTGACACTTCCCAAGAGGTTTGAATCAAAAATCTCTTCTTTGGAAGACAATTGGGATATGGAGAAGATAACAGTCACTAAACTTGCAAATGCATTGCAAGCTGTGGAACAGAGGAAAGCATTTCGAGAAGAGGAGAGTTCTAGTGAAGGAGCATATGCAGCTGCTCAAAAATTCAAGCCCAGTGGATCCAAGAAATTTTCCTATAGTAGGAAAGGTAAGGAGAAGGCAGAACAAAACAACAAGGGAAAGTTCAGGAAATATAAATTTCCTCCTTGTCCTCATTGCCAAAAGACAACACACACGAAAGATTTTTGATGGTTCAGGCCAAATGCATAATCCAAGGTCTGTAAATTGTTTGGTCATGTTGAGAAGCTTTGCAAGTCAAGTCTGAACAAGCAAGCTAGAGCTCAGCCTACAGAAGTTGCTGAAGGTGTTGAAGAGCAAAAGGAGGAGCTGTTTGCAACAGTTAAAGAAATGAATGCAGTAACTCAATTTTCCAGAGTTTGGTTTGTGGACAATGGTTGTACAAACCATATAGCAACTGATCTGATACTTTTCACTAACATGGATCAAAATTTTGTTTATAAAGTGAAGCCTGAAGATGGCAGAATGGCAAATGCCGAAGGGAAAGGTGCAATTTGAGTTCAAACTCCTTCAGGAATGAAAAATATAATTGATGTTTTATATGTACCTGAAATTGACATGAATTTGCTAAGTGTTGGTCAATTGCTTGAGAAAGAGTATAAGCTAATCTTTGAAAATAGAAATTGCTTTATTCAAGATTCATCTAGAGTTAAAGTTCTGTCAATTGGAATGAAGAGGAAAAATTTTCCTGTTGAATGGTCCAATATTACTACCAGTGTTCATGTTTCTATCAAAGACGACACCTGTCTATGGCATAAAAGATTTAGATATACCAACTTCAATTCACTGAAGCAGCTACAAGATCTTGAGCTTGTGAATGACTTGAACTCAATTAATGAGTTTACTGGAGTGTGTGGAACTTGACAACTGGGAAAATTGAGTAAGTCTCCATTTCCTGCGAATCAAGCTATAAAAGCAATAGAGAAGCTATAGCTGGTGCATTCGGATGTGTGTGGTCCAATGAGTGTTACCACACTCAACTCCAACAGGTATTTTCTCTTATTTATAGATTATTTCTAAAGATATTGTTGGGGGGCTTCCAACTAAGTCTGTTAGAGGTCAAACTCCATTTTAAGCTTGGTTTAGAGAAAAACCATCTACGGTTCATCTCAAAGTGTTTGGTAGTTTATACTACTCTCATGTGCCTGAAGTGAGAATAGATAAGCTTGATCAATGTGCTGAACCTGGTATTTTTATTGACTACAGTAATTTTTCAAAAGGATATAGAATCTTGAATCCTCTCACAAATCGTGTTTATGTGAGTAGGAGTGTAAAGTTTGATGAATCTGGAATATGGGACTAGAACACTAAATCTGCTGCATCTTCTTATCAATCTGAAAATATTGAAGTTGAGGAGGAACCACATAATACTTTGAATGATGAATCAAATGAAGAAGGTGCTGTAAGAGGTACTAGAATAATAGATGACATATATTCTCGATGTCAGCAGTACATGAACCAATAGATATCAATGAAGCATTAAATAGTGAGAATTAGAGAGCTGTAATGGAGGAGGAGCTTAGGATGATGAATAAAAATGATACATGGGCACTGGTATCAAGACCAGCTGATAAGGAAGTGATAGGCCTGAAGTGGATTTTTAAGGTGAAACTCAATCTAGATGAGACAATCGACAAGTTTAAGGTAAGATTGCTTGTCAAGGGCTATGCTCAAAGACTTGGCATTTATTTCAATGAGACCTTTGCTCCTGTGGCAAGATTTGATACTATTCAGATGCTCCTCTCCATTGCTGCACATCTTTAGTGGCAAGTGTTTCAGCTGGATGTCAAGTCTGCCTTTCTAAATGGCATACTTGAAGAAGAAATCTTTGTAGAACAACCAGAGGGATTTAAGATTAATTCAAACAAAGTGTATTTGCTGAAGAAAGCCTTGTATGGGCTAAAGCAAGCTCCAAAAGCCTGGTATACAAGAATTGATGATTATTTGTTGGATGTAGGCTTCCAAAAGAGCTGTAATGAAGTTACTCTTTATGTTAAAAATTCTGGAGCTGAAACATTGGTGGTTTCTGTGTATGTTGATGATCTTCTGGTAATTGGAAATAGTTAAGATGCTATTCAGAAATTTAAAACTGAATTGGAACAAGTTTTCGAGATGAATGATCTAGGAATGATATCCTATTTTCTAGGAATACAAGTTAAATAATGTACACAAGGCATTTTTATTTCTCAAGACAAGAATGCTCGTGGACTGATAAAGAAGTTTTGTCTTGGAAAATTTAAATCTGTCAGCACTCCCGTAGTTCAAGGTGTAAAGTTAACGCACAATGATGGTTCAGGTCCAGCTAATGCCACATTATTCAGAAGTGTAGTGGGTTCGCTTTTATATTTATCAATTACTAGACCAGATATTATGTTTTCTACAAGTCTGCTATCTAGGTTTATGAACTCTCTAACTGAGCTCCGTTTTAAGGCAGT
The DNA here is from genome assembly GCA_027568935.1 of Erythroxylum urbanii. Taxonomy (NCBI): domain Eukaryota; kingdom Viridiplantae; phylum Streptophyta; class Magnoliopsida; order Malpighiales; family Erythroxylaceae; genus Erythroxylum; species Erythroxylum urbanii. The sequence continues at coordinate 9,644 of JAOQML010055964.1, forward strand.
AAAAAGGGTTCTAAGGTATGTGCAAGGTACCCTTGATTATGGACTACATTATAAAACCATTGGTTGTGTGAATTTAATTGGATTCACTGATAGTGATTGGACTGGTTCATTGAAAAGCACTTCAGGATATTGTTTCTCTTTTAGTTCTACGATGATATGTTGGAGCACGAAGAAGCAAGGATCTATTGCTCAATCCACTGCTGAAGCTGAGTATGTTGTTGCCTCAGCTATTGTAAATCAGTGTTTGTGGTTAAGGAAAGTTCTTTGTGATTTGAAGTTTAACCAAGAGACTGCAACAGAAATTTTCTGTGATAATAAGTCTGCTGTGGCTATGGTGAAAAATCCAATGTTCCATGAAAAACCAAGCATATCAAGATAAAGTATTATGCCATTCGTGAATCTGAAAAGGAAAACCAAGCTAACGTTAGCTCAATGGTGAGAGGCGTGCAGCTAGATGCAACAAAACCTTGAGGTCTTGGGTTCGAGTCGTGGACTCA
>JAOQML010056002.1:0-10140 GCA_027568935.1 Erythroxylum urbanii
ACTCCAAAAATTCCTAATTCATAAATTCTAATTTATTTTTATGTGTGATAATTTAATAAAATAAATAAAATATAATAAAATATAAAAATCCTAAAAGCGGGATTCAACAATGGTCCACTCACTGAGTTTGCAAAACTCACCTCAAAATTTGCAACATATTTTTCAGGCTCAGAGGAGACACCCAGTTAAACCAACTAGAGTCTAACCACTACATTTGAGTAAGAGATAAGGTCGGGATCAGTTGGCGTCTGCATATATTTTTTGTAAATTTAGTATTAAATAATGTATTCCACAAGCTTCATTTATTGTATAAATGAATTATGTTTGTAATAACAACTATGATCAAATATGTTTTGTATTTGTAATGGGCCAAAAGATTATTGAAATTCTGACAATGTGTTTAATGTTTGATCAAATGTGAGTTTGTAATGACAATTATAATTGGTGACGTTTTTAAATAAATGGACCGAGACAATTTTAAGTTTTTCTAAAAAATGCGTGTGATATGTGAAAGTGTTGAAATGAGTACGATTGACCGACAGTTGCGGACCACTCTTGTAGAGTATGTTCTCGAATACCAACGGTATGTTCAGGAATATGCGCTATAAGAGTTGGGTGCTACAAGCACATATTATATATTTTTCTTATGAAGAAAGTATTCGATCTTATAAACTAAAGTATAAAGATATTTAAATAAACATGTATGTGTTTGTTAAAGAATAAGTTCACTGAACTAAACCAATATAAAATTTTCTTTTAAAATATTACTTATATATCTATAAAATTCTCGTTATGATGATTATATAAATGATCATTTAGCTTAAGATATTTAAAATATTTGATGTGGGGATTATTATGTTTTGTTACTAAATATGACATATCTCAATGAAGAGTAGCTCAATTAGTAGTCATTGGATATAACATTAATTATATGGGGGTAGTTAAGTGATCAATATATGATTTATAACCATAAAGTGATTATGGAGAATGTTTTGTTGTTCATGAATAGTATCAATTTGGGAAATCCTTAGCTAAGGTGAAATGACACTAATAGTTTTCTAATATCATTGATAGAATTAATTATTAATTATGGATAACTAATATGATTGGACTCAAATAGAATATATATTAATTTTATACTCTATATCTAATCAGAATATTGTATAATAAAAGAATTAAAGTTGGCGACAAACTTTTAATATGCTTGGGGTTTCTGAAAGGATGAAGATAGGGGTGTTTAGACATATGGATTAATTCTCCTATGTTAAGAAAAAGATATTCTTATTTTAGAATAAGCTCTATTTTTAACAAGGTTACTTAAACCTTAGTCTAGAATAATTAATGTTTGTTTTTTTAATATAATGTCAATTTGGGCTTATTCTTGGATTATAAATAATCCAATTTAGGATATGGAAAATAAAAATAAAGAAAACAAAAAAGTAGAGGGAGGGGGCAAACTTTCTTGTAAATTTTTATATAATTTGGATGAGTAATTCATGATCATATGAATTTAGAGGCAAAGTTAGGAATAACATATAAGATATATTTTGATGACAATTGTCACCTAACAGATATAGGAGTCATATGAGATGTGATTAGTAAGGATGTGATTTACCTAATTTAAGTTTAGTTGGTTTGGTGAATAACTCACGATCAACTAAATCTAAATGAGATTCTAGCTATAAAAGATATTAAAAGTCATCTTTCTAAAGTAGAAGTTAGGGTTATTATGTGAAATACAATAGTAAGAGTAACTAAATATATGATTAAAGTTTAAATTTTATTTGGTTGTCATGATATATAACATATTACTTGCTTTCTTTACATTTTTTTTGTTCTATATAGAAATTACCTTTATTTAGTATAGGTGATACTAAGTATTAGTGAAGCAAATTTCTTAGACATAGTTTAAGTTGTACAAGAGTTCTATTGATGAACCGGTGTCCGTTGCTTTAGCAGCTACCTCTAGGCATACACCTGTAGCAAAGATCAGATTTTGCCTATTAATAAATCCAAATCTCCCAAGCAACTTGTTCTTTATGGTTTCCTCCTCTCTTTCCTACTTTCAGTTAACCTTTAACTCATCTTTTTACTGCCCAAGGAAATTCAACGATGTTAGTTCTTATCTAAGCCTTTATGCGGATTCGATTCATATTCTTATACTTAGGACACCCCTTCCTGCTTAATTTACTAACTTGTGACTGTGAATCTCTTAAAGTTAGAAAGAAATGTTGTATGTCCATTAAATAATATTGCTATAAATCCCTATTAAGGAATCAATGAAAAAGTTATAGAGATATGTCAATATCATATTCAAGAAAAAATATAATGACATTTGAGTTGACTAATGTCTTATAAAATTTAATAAAAATATGTAAGATGGAAGTCAATAACGTGATAGCACAATGTAAATAGTTGCATGAAGTGAATCAGAAAGGAATAACACTATGATAGAATTCTTCCACTCACTTTAGCCTATTAAAAGCATAAATATGGACTATAATTGAAGGCAATGCCTTAGGTATGATAATAGTTATCATTAAAATGAAAATGATTGCATGAATTTTAAGACATGATAAAGATCATATATAACTTACTTTATAGTATTTGATACTAAATTTGGATTCAACATTATTACAAAGATCAAAACATGATAAGAAATAAATTGTTGAGTACAAGTGGTTGACAAAGTTTACAAAAATATTTTGTATGTTGAATCAAAGGAGACTCATGATTAATATAGGTCGCAAGAATATAAAGTTAATGATTTTAGGAAGTGATGCTTTGTTTAATTGTAATCATCTAATAAGCATATAGGTAAATTGGATGATGGAAACTTATGATATATCCAAAGCATTAGATATCACCCTACAAAACTAAATTTAGTAAAATGTTTATTTAAATGCTTAATTATATAAGAATGGTTTTTAAGTAAAGTAGTAGAAGTAATATAAGGTTTGAAAAATTTTAACTCTTATTACAACATATCTAAATAAAACTAGTACCTTTATTAATATATTTAATGTATAGTCGAAATACTCCCTTTTATGATGAATTCAAAGAGCTTATTTTGAAGATGATTGTAGATTTATTATGTCTACAAAAAGTTTAGTAAGAGTATGAAATGATATACTGCTCATCAAGAACAATAATTCATATTTTCAATTGTTGAAGATAGGATAGTTTGAGAACAACTCTTATTGAATATGAAGAAAATTAATAATTTAATTATTGGAATTAGATCTATGGAGAAAGATATAAAAATTGTTTACCTATTTTAGTCCAAGTATATAGATAATGTATTAAAAGTGATATTTGAGATATCTGATACTTATAAATTGTTAAAGATATCTACTATTATATGTAAGAGTTGATATTTAAGTTCAAAGTAATATGGATATTAAATTAAGTTTGATAAAAGCAAGTCCTAATTAAGACATATTTTACTTGGAATAATATTACTTTAAGTTGGAAAGGTTCTAATGTATCATCAATTGTTAATTAAGTCATAATAAGTTTTTTTATTTATTGGAAATAATTACTTAGATTTATAAGTTCTATCATAAACTTGATATAGTTTCTTGTATTGTTGAAATAACCATAGAACATTAAAGTCATTAGGCATATGAAAAGAGTTAAGGTCTCATAAAAATCCACGTGTTTAAAAATATTATCTTAATTATAATGATAATTAAAATAAAGGTCATAAAATTTATAAAAGTACTCACTATAAAGAATCTTATAAAATTTTCTTACTAAAATGTTATCATAGCAGTAGCATGATCATTATATAGAGCTATATTATGAGATACTTAAATGATTGACTTAGTACAAATGGGAGATTACTAGTTTTTACACTACAATTATTCAGATGATTGTAGCTTTATGATGTAACTATTAAAAAGTGTTATTTATCTTATGTATATTGTTTAATTGCCTAATGTATAAGATAAATTTTGAAGGATAAACGTACATTACAAATAAAACTATGATGAGATCATAATTATGAAATTTATATTACATTTATGTTTTATCTCTAAATTATTTCTAATAATTATTTTATTAAGGCTAAACATTAATAAAGTAGAAAGACCAACATGCATTATATTTCTTCCTTATCAAAGATGTAGTCAGTCTCATAAACTAAAGTATATATGGAGTTACTTAAACAATTGTAGGGGTGAGTTATTCTCTAATGGCAACTAAGAGGGGGAAGGTGAATTAGATGAACTCAATTGTTTATCCCAAATTCAATAATGAAATGAAAGTAAATGAATTTAATTATGCTTATAAACAAAAAAGTAAAGAGTAAAGGAAGATAAATGTAAACTAATTTATAGTAGTTCGACAAGCAACCTTTACCTACTTCCACTCCTAAAACTCGTATTCAATTTTCACTATAATTCTTCTTTCAAAGCAAAGAATGCCCTTTGTGCAATCTTTTATTTTGGTAAAGAGAAACATCCTTTTCAATCTTTCTTTAAGGTAAAGAGGAACCCCAAACCACTTTTAGATAAACCCATGACAATGATCACAAATCCCAAAAATGGCTTACAATTTAAACTTACTCACTTGGACACTTTGATAATTGGAAAAAAGGCTTTCACACTCAGAATGAGATAATGAATACTTAAATGATTGAAAAATAATTGAAAATGTCGGCATGGGACACTTAAATGTTACTTGATGTTAAAACCAATAAGAAAACACTTATTTAGTGTTTTGGGACTTAAAATAGATGTTGGAGCTAAGAACTAGCCATTAAAATGACTATATTTGACGTACTATACTGGTCAACCATTATACATTTACAATACTAGATTCACCAACTATTGGTACACAAGTCGAAGGTCAACCAATATGTAGATTGGTCAACTAGTACATTAATCAATGTTACAAAAAACTCTCAGTACTTCAAATTTAACAACTTTAGCTTATATTGGTCGACCACTAATCCACACAAGTTGACCAATCATCCCAAGAATATGATTCTAACACCTTCAAATGCTCCAACTCAATTTGATTAATGTCATTATAATTAAAATCACTTCCCAAAAAGTTTCATAAATATTATTTGAAGATTAAGAGAGTTTATATTAAAACAAGAGCTTTAATACCTCTTAATGAATGTAAAGACTCATATAATAAATGAAATGAAATGAAATGTTTATGCATGATGACCCTTTTAAACAATCAAAGATAATCAATATGAGCTTACAATAAGTAATACATGAAATAACCTTAATGCATTTTGATCTTCTTCTTGACTTGATCTTGATATTAAAGATTACAAATATCGTCTTTTTTTTCTCATAATCCTTTAACAAAGGAAGATTTTGTTCTCATATTCCTTATCATCGACATTAAACTCATTTGTAGTACTTATGTTTTGTTATCATCAAAACCTCGATTGGAACCTCCTTTGGTTTAACAATCTCCCTCTTTTTGATGATGACAAAATATTTGTGATATTAGGAAGTCGTATGAGAAGTTAACCAAATATATAGCAACCAATATTAAGATAATAATTATCTCCCCCTTAATTTGTACATAAAACATATATTAATATCATAACCACAATTCATTAGTGAGAGCAATATTTAATAACATATTTATTATCAAATAAATATATAATTATTTTCACAAAAATAGGACATAGACGAATCGTTCATCATATAAAGAAAAACAAGTAATAAATACTCCCTTTGAATTGTAGCATTTCCCTCTAATTTAAAAAAAATTATTGTCCTTGTTTTCAGAAACATAAAAAATAAACCATTAGCTAAAGGGGAAAATCGAGACTCGTTGTAGGTAATTAAACCAATGCATTGTGATGTCTTAGAAAAAATCAAACTCTCTTTACAACATAGTGAGCTGATACTCAATAGTCCTTAGATGAGCTTCTAGTGAAAACTGATGATGTGGTTATGAAGTGCAAACCTTATCCTCTATAGGCAACTAAAAAATATGGACAAAAGAGATGCTGATCGGGACCATCAGCATATGGTAAAGCCTTACATATAGGTGATGGATGTTGAGGGTGGAGTTGTTGCCTCTAATGTGGTTTAGTCATTTAACCATCAATCAAATGATATCTGATGAGGTTAAGGTAGCAGATTAAAAGAATAAATCAAATTCAGTCTCATCACTAGTAGTAAAAATATGAAAGTGTTCGAAGATGAGACTAAAAATGAGGGCATATGGAATTTTTTTGTTTCTTCTTTTTGGTTTGATGGAAGTGGACCATATTAAGCAAAAGAAAGTGACCAAAGTGAATAGGGTTTCCTGGCATAAGAATAGATAGGAACCACAAATCATCATATCCTAAGAAGGTAAAATGCCCACTAGTAGAGGCAAAATTATATTTAATGGAAAGATAGTAGAAACAAGGAATAACATTGAGACCATGAAAACCATCAAGTCTTTTGTCGATCTCTGCATTGAGGCACTCAAAGATAATCTTGAACCTATTAGGGATAGAATATAAGTGAATGGTATATTTGGTGCAATAGCTATAGCAGAAAGGGCATTTTCGAATGGGGATAGCTAGGATCTCATTTATAAGATCAGAGGTGAGATGAATGTTAACGTCATAAATGGTGGATAAGATTTGTATATCACCTCAAATTATTTTGGGACAGAGATTGGTATTGAAAATCCTAATATTTGTGGGACTGATCCTATAAGTCATAGTAGGAAGAGATTCCCACGCTTAATCAATAAAATAATAGACAGGACTATAATCCTTTAATTATTCTAAACTAGAAGGAGAAGTGACATAGTTCTCATGGAAATCATAGGAGGCATAATCTTCATAGTGAGTTGAATAAATATTAAAGTACTTGTCCTTACTAAGTGTGGGTATAGAAGGAGAAGAGGCCAGTGATCTCTCTTGGATCCTACGAGTCTAAAGAATTTATGGGTAGCCCTACCTCAAGTGATATTACTAGGTGTAGGATTAAGCTTTCCTCTAATTTTGGCTATAAGAGAGAGAAAGGGTAAGTTTTAAAATAAAGGGCAAAAGAAAAAGTTTGGATATGCACTAAAGACTAAGATAAAAAATTACTTGCAAAAGAGAGAAGATAGTATTATAATCTCAAGTGTACAATTTTCAAGTAGGAATTTAACATGCATGACATAGATAAGTAAAAGATGCTATAATAATAAAAATGGGTAGGGAAAAGAATTTTAAATTAAGCTAAGAAGGCGTCAAAGGCAAGTAAATTAATTTAAATTGAAAATAACTTAGAAGCTCCAATTCCCTAATGAAATTTAGGCTAAATAATCAAAAAATGATTTGTAGAAAAACATATGCAATTCAATGCAATTTACATTTAAAAGACCTTTAAAAATGTTCAATTCTTTAATTTTGAGAGTTTGTGCATAAATAAGAAATCTCCAATTATCATTTAGGTAAAGCATTCAAAAAGTTCGATTTGGACAATATTAAATGTAATGTAAGGTAACTCATAGTAAAAAAGGCTTAAACCAATCATCAATTGAATTAATAAACCTATAACTTTGAAGAGTAATGCATATTAAGGAAATCCCCAAATTTTGATTTAGGTAAAAATACTATAAATTTCAATTCGAAAAAATTAGGCATAATTCAAATTAATTAAGAGTTAAGAAAGCTCAAATTAGTCATGAATTAAGCTAAAGATCCTACAATTTTAAAAAAATCAATGCAATTAATATAAAAAATTAATATAAAATTAGGCAATTTCCAATTCTACGGCCCTAATTCACCCTATGTGCTAAATTGATGCAATTAAATATGTAAATTGTGAAATTGAATACATGGACAGGCACAAATACATGAGCAAGAAAATTCGAAATTTTTGGCAAACCTAAAATTTGGGAAGGCTAGAGTTTACCTTCAGAATGAAAGAGTGAATTAAGCATGGTAGAGGAAGGAGAAAACACCTTAGAGTGTTAGAGAGCTTAGGAGAGGTAGGAAGGTCACCTAAATCTCATAGGAGAAGTCGAGGTGAGGTCAAATGTGATGATGCCTATAAAGGCTTTCTTGAATGGAACCAAGGGGATATGGGTAAAGAATGTATAAGGGAAACACATGAAGTTTTGTTATTTAGTGTTATTTGAAGTGAAAGTAGGTGTGGAAGCTAGGGATGAAGAGCTTTGCGAAGAGAGAGAGAGAGGTATGAGTGACTAGTGAGAAAGAAGAAGAGGAGTGTTTTTGTTTTAAAAAAATTATGATATATTGGTCACTAATGTCTATTATTGGTCAACCAATGTTGGTAACCAATATAATTGCAAACTTTATGGATTTTAAAAAATTAAGGAATTAATAGTATTTCTTGACTTGTTTGATAGATTAATCAACTAGTTAGTTGATTGACCACTGTATACAGCTAGAATCTCTATAAACTCACAAGAAAGAAAATTAATTCCAGATTTAACAGTATTGGTTAACCAGTTTAAGATATTGGTCAACTAGTGGGACTAGTTGGGCAACTAGTCATACAACTAGATTAAATGCGACTAGATAATTAATTTAGTTATTTTACGGATAGTGGTCGACCAATCTGGATATTAGTCATTTAATATGTTTTGGTAACATATATTAAAGCTTTTAGAGATCAAATTAAAAAGTAAAAACATAAATTAACTCAAAATAATTTCTTAAAAAGGCATTTATCTAAGAGAATTTCCATCAACCATTCCTAGTTCTTTTCTAATTATATAAAGTCTATCCTCACTTATAGGTTTAGTAAAAATATCGGTCAATTAGTGTTGTGTATCTATCAACCTTAATTCATTGTCTCCATTTTGCTCATGATCTCTAATGAAATGATACTTAATTTCTATATACTTAGTCCTAGAATATTAAATAATATTCTTTATGAGATAAATGACACTTATATTATCACACTTGATTAGTATCATAGTAAGATTTAATCCATAATTTCTAAGTTATGGTCTAAACCAAAGGATTTGAGCATAAAAAATGATGACTACTATGTATTTGGCTTCCAATGTATACAAATTAATTTTATTTCTTGCTAAACCAAGAAACTAATGCATTTCCTAGGAATTAAGAAAAACTAAAGTGCTCTTTCTGTCTAAAAGTCTACCAATAAAGTCTACATCTGAATAACTAATTATGTCAAAGAACTTATTTTTATGGTACTAAAGTCCTAATGAAATGATTCCACATAAGTATCTAAGGATATGCTTAACAACTTTAGATGTGATTCTTTAGGGATTGATTGAAATCTAGAATATAGGAAAATACTAAACATGATATCGGACCTACTTATGGTAAGATAAAGTAAGCTACCAATTATATCTTGATAGAGTTTTACTTCCACCAATTTACCTCTTCATCTTTGTTCAATTTTGTTATAATGCTTATAGGAATCCCTAATGCTTTGGCTTGATCCTTGTCAAAATGTTTAAGTAGTTCTTTGGTGTATTTTGCTTGATTTATAAAGATACCTTCCTTCATTTGGTTATTTTAGAGTTTAAGAAAGAAGTTAAGTTCTCCCATCATGCTTATCTCAAACTCCCTACTCATACACTTAGAAAATTCTTTACATATATTCTCATTAGTAGCACCAAAATAATATCATCAACATAAATTTAAATGGTTAGGATATCATGCTTATGGTTCATAGACATGGTTAGGTACATCATGTTTTTCAAAATAGGAGTTTGGTTAACATAAACTTCTTCTTGAATGAAACCATTCAAAAAGGTACTTTTAACATCCATTTGAAATAATTTAAAATTCATATGCAATGCAAATGCTAGCAATAGCTTAACGAATTCTAGCCTAGCCATTGGAGCACAAGTTTCTTTGAAATTTATGCTCTCCTCTTAATCGTACCCTTTTACTACCAATCTAGTTTCATTTCTAACAATAGTACTCAACTCATCTAATTTTTTTAAAGACCCACTCAGTACCTATAGTTTAGAGATAACTACATATAGGTATAATGAATTCCACACTTTATTCCTTTCAAATTGATTCAACTTGTTGGACCCCGAATTTTTCTTAGAATTTATTTTATTACATTATCAAGCATGAATATAAGTTAGAATTCATGAATTAGAAATTTTTGGAGTTTAATTAGATATATTATAAATCTCATATGGTTTCATGAATTAAAAGAAGAT
>JAOQML010056013.1:0-10139 GCA_027568935.1 Erythroxylum urbanii
AAAAATAATTAATTAAAATATATGGTTTTTGTTGATTTATAATGATTTTTAGTTATTATTATTATTGTATGTTCTTTTTTTTTGTAAAATATGTATGTTCTATATTTTTTATTAGAGCTCTAAATAGAATTTTCGTAAAATTAAATATCTAAAATCTAATTTCTTATAAGATTTTAAGTCATGCCCTTATAAGTCATTTTACACATAAACAACTAATTCTACCAAACATCTTTGATAAATAGCTGATGATATTTGCAAATTTGATCAGCGGATATCAACTAACCGCTGATAGAATCAGCCAACAGCTAACACAAAATGTTGTTTGCCAAACAGGGCCATAAAAATATTTTTCATGTAATGATAACATATAACCAACCAAATGTTTTTCATTCCTTACCCATTGATATCTTCCAATACCCGTTAACCAAGCACCATAGACTAGCATATTGTTGTTATAATGTTAAGTACATGGCATGTTTGATATGAGTTTCTAATTCTAAATAAAATAAAAAGGCCCTAATAAATTAAAAATATATAAATATGAAAACTTCTTTTAAGATTAAGGGGCTTTTAGTAACCTAATTATCAAACCAAAATAAAGTTATTACCATTTTCCACTATGATTTTTATATATGGACAAATTTGATCCCTTTTTCTCAATATGTTAGTATCTTTAAGATAGTATTCATTTACCCACATGGCCTACAAAGCTTCTTTATCATTATATAGTCTACATATTCTTTTTGCTACCAATTATGTCTAGATTAACTGAATTGAGAATAACCCTAAACCCCCTTATTATTTGGTCTAGCATAACTCGTCCCATCTTACTTAATTCCCCTTGAATTGTATGATTTTCCTGACCACAAAAGGTTATTTATTTTAACTTATTTAGCTTCTTAGGTAAGAAGAGATGTGTACTCTAATGTGTATGTAGATTTCTCAAACCTAAGGAGATGAGTTGCAATCTACTTGTATTAGAAAGAAAACTGCTTTGCTGGCCATCGACTTTGTTCTTAGATTTCTGTAGTAATTGCAGAGACTCATCAAACTTGGTCTTTTTGGATGTAATTGGCACCCTTAAGTATTTAAGAGGAAGTTTGTGTTAAGTTAAGCCAGTAATAGAGCAAAGTGTATTAAGGTTTGCCACATCTGCAGAGATGTAAATCATATTCTTCTGGTTATGAATCTTTAACCTAGATAACTTGGAGAATATACCCATAATATTGATCAACAACTGTAAAGAATTTTGATTAGCTTCACTAAACATAATGAGATCATCTGCAAGGCTATATGAGTAATTATAATCTCTTTACACTTACAAAGTTTGTATTATTGTTTTTTTCATGTTGAACCAATTTGGAGAGAAATTTAATGACTATTGTGAATAGGTTAGGGGATAGAGGATCCTCTTATCTTATTCCATTACTACCATTGAACATTTTAGAAGGCTATGATTGAATAAGATTGTGTATTAAGTTATGAAAATACAAGCATTTATCCAGTTTATGAACTTAATTAGGAAGCTAAACTAACTAAGACTTTTAAGGATAAACTTCCATTGTATTGTGATAAATGCCTTCATGAAATCTATTTTGACAATATAACTTCTTATTAGTCTTTTTAAATTATATTCCTTCATTAATTCTTGCACCACCAATATGTTATTAGATATACTTCTACTAAGAATAAATGCTCCTTGAGTAATATGTATAATGTGTTTAAGAGTTTCCTTTAACCTTCCTCCAATGACTTTTGATATCACTTTATAAATAGTGTTACAGTAGGAAATAGGTCAAAAATCCTTCATGCTACTGGATTTAGACTTTTTGGGATTAAGTATAAGTGAGTATTGTTTATTTCCTTCAACATCTTACAGCTAGTAACAAATTCCTAAACCACTTTACAAACCAACTTACCTATTGCAAACCAAATTCCTTGAAAGAAATGAGCACTATACCCATCTGGCCTTGGAGATTTTCTTGGATTAACCTTTTTGATCTCCTATATTGTCACAGGTTTGATGATATCCTCTCTAGTATCCTAACATATGGTGCTCCCAAGGGGATAATTTCTATGTGTCCTCCTATACTTGGATTCCTTGAATCTGTTCCTAGTAAGTTATGATAATATTTAACAACCAATTCTTCAATATTATCTTTATCAGTGTAAGCATTGCCTTCATCATCTATAAAGCATTTGATTTTGTTATTGTTTCTTCTAGCTAGAATTGAATTATAGAAGAAACTGGTGTTTCCATTTCCCTCCTTAATCCAGCTAACTCTAGCCTTTTGTATAAGAAAAGGGTTGTGATCATGAAGGCATTTGGTTGTGAGTTATATTACATCAGAATACTCCATACATTGACACAATTCAATTGAGATTTACGTATTTTGTATCAATGTTATGAATATCGTAAAGACATTGGTATGAGATTTAGTTTTAGTACGATATAATACGTCAATAATAAGTACCGTTTTGGATCATTTTTATAAATTATAATATAGTCCATAATTTTTTTAAATTACAAAATAGTCTTTCAATATGTTATTCTTTACAGTTTTTAATTTTACATCAAACTTGTCTCAAAAAATCATAATAATAGACAATTAAAATAACATTTATCTTTTATTTATATTAATATTACTTTTCATATATTTAACATATAAATAATAACCACAATTAATATAAGAAAATATCATTTAATCATCATATAAATATAAAGCTAGGGATAGTACACAATACTTAAAATATTACAATTTTATCATATAATAAAAAATAATAACATCAAAACATCAAATAGAAAGAATAATAAAGTTTCATGACTTCATAAGTATTACAACAAGAGTTTGTGTCGAGGAACACAACCAAGGAAAAGTAAAACCTGAAACAAAAACATTTATAGTTAAAGTTTTATATTTATATTGCATATACATAATTTGACATTTGCATCAAATACAAGTAAAATTAAAAGAAGAGAAAAAAATGAAAAACTTGAGACTTCATTTAGTCTAATTTTTGCTCAAATCACATTGACCTTAATTCTTATTGAGTACAAAATCCTCATCACATAAAGGAGCCTCATCATCACTATCATTCAAATTCATTGCACAAAATGACATGTTAATACTTTTCCATCTAAGATTATCTTTCAAATCACTCTCATTATCAAACTCAGTTACTCAACAACCCAATATGCTAAAAGATTGATATAAATAACGAAAATTATATCTATCGAACTGCTAATTCTATTAAGAGTCCTAGTAAACAAATGAAATGAATTATTAAAAATTACAAGAAATTATATTCAATTTAATAATTATAATAACATGCATTTCTCGAAGTTTTAATTGTATCAAACAAAGACCAAGTTGTTCATTCTCTTGTGTTCCAATATATGCCTTTTCTTGAAATGAACAAATTCAAATATGCTCCAAATTTTTTCACACCATGTTTCATTCATATGTTGACTTAAAATTCTAATTGTAAACCTAGTAATTCTGGAACATTACTTTCAAATTGATCATATATATATATCCTTATAAACCTCCATTTATGAGTTTAGGAGATCTTGCATCATCTTATAGGCATCAATTGTTGTAATAGTTAGTAATATTCTCTTATATATATATATATATATATGTATGTATATATATCCTTATAAACCTCCATTTATAAGTTTAGGAGATCTTGCATCATCTTATAGGCATCAATTGTTGTAATAGTTAGTAATATTCTCTTATTAACTTTAACTTTCTTTATAAAACTTAGTCTAAAATAGACACTAAGGTTTAAAAATGTCTTGCTATAAACAACATAGAGTAAAGTTACTTTTTTCATTTTTTATTGATGACTACAAGATAAGCTTTATACAAATAAGGTCTATTTTCTAGATTTACCAATATTTCCTCATTTTCACTCTCCATGACGTTATAAAAATAACTCATTATTTCCTTCTTATCTCTATCAGTCAGATGAAGTACTCTTTTGAAAAACTCACAAACTTAGATGACAAATTAACATTAGGACCAAACCTCATGATCTTAGTATAATTCTATAAAATTCCACTCCAATATTATCCCTAACATACTGGTAGGTTATGGCCTTACAAGAAGACTAGAGAGGGAGCCTTATCGAGGAGGAGTTGGCAGGTGATATCATGGTGAAGCTGTCGGTCGGTGACATTGTGGTCAAGCTGAAGGGTGTCAAGGTCAAAGTTGGCAGTGCGTATGAGTTGGAAGACGTAGAGAGTAGCTGATGAAGGAGAGAGTCAATGAAACCTATCACTGATGGTAGAGAGTAGCTATACGAAGGAGAGACTGAGATAGTAAGTAAGAGTGGTAGCAGCTTACTTGGTGGAGAAAATGAGAGATTTTGGAGAGAGAGGGAGATGCAATTACGGTTAGTAATGAGGTTTGAATTTTTTTTCCAATTTGGTCCACAAGTTTTTAAAATTCATATTCACCTTTGATAAATAACAATATTTTGGGTACTAGCTAGTACCACCTAGTATCAACCGATATCTTAGTTCGGTATAGTATCAATGATTTGAGTACTATTTTTTTATCAATAGGAAATAGTACTCATACTATTGTTTTATAAAAACTTTTAAAATTCATTTTCATTGAGTTGCTGTCACTTTTGAGGAATCTAATCTTCACAAATTTGGATTACTCTCTTACCAACAAGATATTAAATTGAAGGATTAGAAATTTCTCTTATTATTCAACTGATTATACGGTTAGAAGTATATGCTTATAATGACAAACCGATGAAAGTAGAAGATCAACTTCTATTTGTCATGATTTATAAGTTTCATGAACCCAAATATTGGTCTATAATCTTTGATTCCCAAATTTTTTTATCCCCCTTTCCCACTACTCAACATTTTTAAATAATGTATTCATAAGCTTAGACACTGGAAACACAATATTGTTAACAAGTTCAACTATTTAGAGCCTTTACAGATTAGTTGTCAACGAACCTTGATTTATGATTCAAGGTATCATCGCTCTTTATTCTTTGTTGAATAGACAAGATCACAATAAGTCTTATATGATATTCAATAACCTTGAGCTTGAATTTAATTATAAACCTCAACATATTGAATTGAAATTAAGATAAATTATATCTAAATCTTATATTTTATCTAATTGTATAATATTAGTTAAGAATAAAAAATATCAATAAAATATTCAAAATTTTAATTTGTTATAAAATAATATATCATTAATTCTTCCATTAATAATGTTTATATAGATTTTTACCTAATTTGGTCATCGTACATGTCAGCACACATGATAATGGACATTTGGTATCAAAGTTTAGTAAGGAGCTCACACATTATACACTAATAATGGTTGGTGGAAGCAATCTCATGAAAATCATTGTTAGAATAAAGGAAATAATTTGTCCTATAGCCTCGATGGGTAAGGATATGGTTCATTTTTTGGAACATTTTGAAATTTTAATAATGGAGTTCCAAAAACAAAGAGAGTACTCGAGGAATAGTTGAAAGCTCATAAGGAGATAAGCAACAACTTGTTAATACTTAAACATTTTATGTCTAGATACGTAGCAAAATTTGATCAAAAAGTACTTTGATGAAGTTATGAGTGTCATAAGTGTTTGATGGCAGGAATAATGTTAAAGAGTTCAAAATTTTCTTGTACAATATGGAATAATGTTTGATTATGAAAAAGTGTCAATCACAATAATGTATGTGATATATGATGCAAAATTGTGGTGAAGGACATGGACCTCCAATGACATTATTGTGAGTTGACCTTCCATTAAGACTTCAAAGATAATAAAAAACAGAGCTAATAGATCATTTCCTCCACAACAACACTTCATAACTTACAAGGGAATTTCTGAAATGGTTAAAGCAAGATGACTTGGTGCAGCTAGAAAATTCACATATTTGATATCGGATATGCAAAACATGTCAAAGAGGACAAGTTGTTCAACTTTATAAACAACTTGGAAAGTTGAGCATCTATTGAATTTCAAAGATAAAACTTAGAAGACCTTTCTTTTGTAATAGAGATTAAAGATGCCTTAGTTGATCTTCAAATATCACTAATCATTTGAACTAGAGGAGAGGACAAGAAGAATGGTGGAACTTGAAATGACTCAAGACAAGCAAAGAGAAGGAATGCAAACTTCTCACTATAAATAAAAGAAATAATGAGAATGAGATATTGCTTATTTTATTTATGAAAGGCAACATTTTGTTCATAAATGCTTAAAACAAAAAGTTGGTAAGGATCAAATCTATTTCATGGTCACGAAGGATTAAGGAAAAGGAGATAAGTACTCAACGTAAAAAGTTTATCTTAATAATTATGCTATATTGGACTCAATGACTCTTGTGAAACAAATTTCAAGCAAAAGCAAACCCAATAAAGAGGAAATATAGTATGTAGGTAATGTGCCAATAAAAACAAAGATAATCTCTTATCGTCAAAGTTCAGTTGAGGAGTCTTTAAGAGGATCACTTGTAAAGAGTGTCTATAAATTATTTTGACAATAATAATAAGTTTCTAAGTAAGGGTGGTTTGTTATACCAGTCTAAATTATGAAATTGTGCAAGTGATGGAGAGCCTTGTTCAATGTGTAGTACTCGAGTTAATACGAAGATGACATATTTATGAAAAAATGCAAAAAACTGGTAGCCGGTGAGAAAGCATGGGAAATATCAGTGAAAGCTCATAAGGAGGTGAGTGTTAATAAGCATTGGCATACATTGATGAAAATTTTCAATAATGGACGAGATTTAGATGTAAAAAATATGAAAGTTATAACTAAGTCATGCTAATTCGAGCATGTGCATAGGCACTTAATTTTGATGAAGAGGTCAAAAGGTATATAAATATGTGAGATTTATTATATGATGACTCAGATTATTTCTAACTTAGTTATAGAGTAATGTGACTACTATGAAAGCACTTAGATGGACCATGCAAAAAGATGACCTGGGATGGCTAAACTAAAGGCTCATCAAGGAACTTTTCTTTAAAATACGTTGATGTGGTAATACATGACAAGAATATGGAAGTAATGGGCTAAGAAATTAGGAACACTTCTTCAAATAGTGGAAAAGTGGGTCTAATGACGTGCTAAAATTAACATCTTCTAAGACATATTTCCCATATGCTAAAGTGGATTTAGTGGCGTAAAGTGGATAACTCCTGACTAACTAGATGGTGTTAGTAGAAAAATAATTTCCTACTAACTTTGTGAGTTAAGTAAGAAATGGGTAATTTAGCTTATTTGGTCTATAAGTACTTTTAAGCCTATATAAAGACATCCTTATAAGTTATTTGTATCATTATTTTACATTCAATTATGTACAAGAGAGCTAAGAAATTTACAAGAAAGTTATTGTTAAGAGCTTTGAGTAAGGAGTTCTTGAGCAATTTTAATATAGGATGTTTTAATGAGGAAGTTACTTGAGTCATTTATATTGTTTATTGTTATTAGTTCAATAAAAGGTTAGATTTCATCATATCTCTCTCTTGTTCATTCTATTTAATTAATTTGTACAAAACACTTGTATATTGAGAGTGTGAGTGAAACAACTAAACATGAGTAGTTTAAGGAGTTTGAAAAAAAATACTTTTTGGTCAGCAATTACAAGCGATGTTTGAGTTTTGGCTTTAAGACTTAAGATTGACTATCATACGAGAACTTATGAAATTTCATCCAATTCTATCGTGCTTGAAAATTTAGGATATATTTGTTATTTCTTCAATCAATCATCCAGATTTACATTGTATATCAACAAATTATGATTTCAAAGGTCATCAATTATGAAATAACCTTCCTCTGATGGATATGTGGAAGTAAGTTATAGTGATTTAGAGAAACGTATAGTTTTTGAACCAATTGAGATGACTCAAGAATTTTAATATTTCAATTTTACTAGTCCTTAGGAACAACATATTTATTAGTCTTATAAAATTCAAAAAATTTTCTAATTAATATACTCAATTAACAATAATCAATATAAATAAGAAAGACTAAATTGATTAATATAAATTAATTAAAAATTGAACAATAATTTAAAGGGGATAGGAAAGAGAGAATGCAAATTGATTTATAGTGGTTTGGAAAAAATCCTTACCTACATCCACTCTCAAGACTCTTTTTAAAATTCCAATATAAATCTTCTTTCAATGCGAAAATTTAGCTTTGTATCACCTTTCTTGATAAAAGAAACCCTTCTTACAATCTTCTTTCAAGGTAAGGAGGAACCTTAATCTTACTTGGAACACTCCCAAGTATAATATCCAACACCCCAACAAATGATTACAACTCAAAATTATCTCAATTATTCATTTGACAACTCTAAAAAGGCTCACTCATATTAATATGAAACAATGATGCACAAATTATTTAAAAGCACTTAGAAATGTGTGTAAAATAGACCCAAAAGCTTCTTGATGATAAAACTAATAATAAAACACCTATTTATAGTATTTTAGTTCAACAAATTCAACCTATATTGGTAGACCACTAACCTATATAAGTTGAACAATTACCACAAAAACATGATTTTAACACCTTTAAATGCTCAAATTCAAATTTATTAATGCATTTATGAACTAAACATTTCCCAAATTGTTTCTTAAATTCTATTTGAAACATCAAAAATGCTTTTATTAAAACCAAAAACTTCAATGTCTATTGATGAACAGAAAGACTTATGCAATGAAGTAAAATGAACTGTTTATGTATGGTGAGCCTTTTAAAACAAAAGGATTAAATGAGATTATAATTAACATTAAAAACTAAATAATAACCTTGATAAGTCTTGATCTTCTTTTGTTCTTAGTTTAATCTTCATTTTAATGGTTGAAAACTTCAACTTAATAAGCTATCTTCATGACTTTATAACTTCATTTTATTCTTATATTGATTTTCATCAAATAACAAACTCATTAGTTTTAATTATATTTTGTTATTATCAAAGTATTGACTAGAACCATCCTTGGTTTAACAATAACAATGGTTAATTTAAAATCAAAATAGGTCTAATCAACGGGACAAATCAATAGAAAATAATATTTTCTTTATAAGAATTCACTTAAAATGAAGGAATTTCTTGTCTTGAACTACTATCACTAAGAAATGGGAAGATCAAAATATTTTTCAAATTATTTCCATAAATAAGGAGCTATAAGTCTTTATCTATGAAAAAATGCACAGGTTATAGGTCATTTGTAGCACCCCAATCCTGCAAGACCCGAGCCGACATTGATGGGTGATATTCGAGTCCGTGCCCCGCGAGGGTGGAGTGCTAGAACACTCAATCAGTCAAATCTCATTGCAAAGTTTTTCTTTTTTTTGGAAACAATGCACACTTTTGCGAAAAATCAATAATCAATTCGAGCCTGTTTCAATCATAAACTTTTTCAATCACAGCCATACAATCATTAGAATAACAATGCCATTTGGGCCCATTACTAAACAGAAGACTTGTAGTCATAATTCATTACACTTCAAAATCATTTACTAACATTTCCATTTTGGAATGTTGATTCAGAACAAAATTATTTACATATTCATGAAACAATTATTACTGAAAACACAATCTGATATAAATAAACAAATAAGAATGCAAACGCGATCTAATCCCGACCTCAATCCTTCACTTGAATGATGTAGGTATACTCCCGTTTGCCTAACGGGGTATTCTTATGATCCTGAAAAATATTTGCAAATTTTGGGTGAATTTTGCGAACTCAATGAGTGACCATCATCAATGGCTCACCCAATCATGTATACATAATTCACAGCATTACACATTTCACACTTCACATTGAATACAATTTAATCACTCAATTATGCATATGCAGTGCATATGAGACCCATTTCCATTTGTTATTTTGTTGTGATCGAGTGCCTAAACTGTCCCTTAAAGAGCTCATTGTGTAACATCCCCTCACTTATGGGAAGGGTAATATGGTAAATTAGAACGGGTTAGAAATGTGTAAAAGTGTTTTGCTATGTCCATGCATTCATACATGCACAGGAATAGTAAATAGTGAATTTTTTCACATGTAAATGATTGTACATGCATTCATGACATTTCCCGGTTTAATTGTGAATAACTGTGATTTATGGAAAATGTG
>JAOQML010056024.1:0-10139 GCA_027568935.1 Erythroxylum urbanii
AAATTATTCACAATTTTTATTAATAATTAATATTAAATAATTAAATAATATATTTAGTGGATATAAATAATTAAATAATATACAAAATACCTTCTTCTTGGTTGTGTTATAAGAGGTAGAAGTGTAATAAGAAGAGATATGAGTAGCAATAACAACATCGGCAGATGGAATATATTTCTCCATTTAAAAGGTGTTGAGCCGATCGGGTCTCTTCCATAATTAGCTTTTTAATTATAATATCAAGGCTCGGTAAAGATTATCGATGAAGAGGAGAAATGCAAATGGATTAAAAAATCTTCATATTGATAGGGATGACAATTTCGACTTGGCCCGTCTAGTCCAGCCCGTTTTTGACCCTAGTTGACCGGGCCACAGGCGAGCCACTGCGGCCTGGCCCACCTATTTTGAAAAAAACAATGTCATTTTGTTCAAAATGACACCATTTTATATTTTTAATAAAAAATATATAAATGGGTCGGCCCAGCTCGGGCTTCGAGCCGCGGGCCGGTCCATCCCAACCCGCCATGTCATCCCTACTTATTGATAATAATTTGACTTAATTCATTTAAAGTTTTTTAAATTTTATTGCAAAGATTAAAATAGTTTTTAATTAAAACCTTGATTCTTTTTAATAATTGAAAAGTCATATGTATTGAGATTGAAGATGATATATTTATGCCTGTAGAATCCCTAAATCATTAAAATGATCAAAGTAAGAGTATAAAAAATTACATTATTTTTCACACATTGACAAGTTGTAAATCTTTCTTAATCTTGATCGAACGGACTTGTTCTTTGTTTATATAATCTTGAATCCCATAACTTTTCTTTATTCCTTCCTTTTCAAAACATACTTGGTATTTTACTTTACTCTATAACATGTCTTCTGGCTCAAATGATTCATATACTTGAATAATTTTATTTATTTTCTTTTAATAACCAAAAATAAAACATTAATGATAATAATAATTATTATATTGCCGTCAACATATTTATTGGAATCACCCTTAGTTCTACATATTCTAATTATTAGAAATTTTCCCTTATTTATCTTGAAATTATTGGTTTTTCATATTAATTAATCTTAATATCTATAGTTATATGAATAATATTAATACTTGTTTTCTTTCAATTTTTTAGAAATCCAACTTAAAAATAAGAAAATTTTTTATTATACTAAAATGTTGACTAGAAAAATAGTTCTTAATTCCTCCCAACATATTATGGTTTGTTTATTTTAAAGTCTTCAACCTTTTGAAAAATGTTTTAATTCAGTGCTTAAACTTTTAAAATTTTCAATTAAGTGACCAATTTTTAATAACCTTAACAACTCAATTCAAAACATTAATTATGCTAATAGTTAGCGAATTTACCTAACATGATCTTTTTATCCTTGACATTTAGGTTTCAACGTAGAAAATTAATTATTAACTAATCATTCACGTAGACTTGTCATGGACTAAAACTATAATGTTAGCCAAATGATCAAAATCATAACAGAATTAATGTTATGAACTGAATTGTTAAAATTATAAAAGGTTAATCACTTAATTAAAAATTTTAAAAGATTTGGTACTAAATCCTAAAAGCTTAGGCCCTTTATAATTTGTTATGTCTTCCCTTAATAAATTTCAAGCTCATCAAGAACTAAAGAATTTCTATTTAATCCTACATTTTGTTTTTTTTAACAATTTGAATTGGAGAATTTAACTTCATTTGAAGGTGGTTAAATACTATATCACAAAGCATATTCACTTTAAGAGATGCTTTAAGTTAGGTTATATCGTTAATAATCTTTTACAGATGTTACATAAATAAAATTTAACGATATTAAAAATTTTAATATAAATTAATCTCTATTTTAATTTATAAGTCAATTATCTATTTTACAATTAAAATTATTCTATCAAATAGATGGTATATCTTAACGAAAAAATAAAGATATTTAAATCAAGCACTAGTCATTTAAACTAAAATAAAAAGGATATAAAAACAAAATCAAAAATAATAAAATACCAATTCAAATAGACAAATTAACAAATACTCATTTTAAAGATTTTTTATGAGGTAATTTTATTTCTCTTACTTTTTTATGTCATACTTAACGATGACTTTTTTATTTGAGAGTAGACAATAGGTAGTACTTCATTTGACCTTGATGTACACATGTTATTTAGGAAGTATACATGGACATGAAGAACCGGATTGAAGCTACCTCAAAGCTAGGGAAGGTGTCTGATGAAATTCGCAAAGAACACAAAGGATTTCGCGAATGGGACTTCGTTTCAAGCCGTCGAGATCACCAAACCATCCTCGAAGTACTTCACTTTTCATCAACCTACTCCAAACCCACATGCATTTAATCTGCATAATTTCTTCCTAAGCAATGCTTAATGATCTGCAGATACTAATAGATGGAAGAGACCCCAAGTTTGTGGATAGTGAAGGACAAACTTTGCCAACTTTTGTATACTTGGCACGTGAAAAGAGACCCCAATATCCTCATCATTTTAAAGCAGGAGCTATGAATTCACTGGTATGAACTATAAAGATCTTGCTTTCCTGAAAATATGAACTCTGGTTTATAACTTTTGTATATATGGTAAAGATTCTATGCTGTGTTACGGGTAGATACGGGTGTCTTCGAGCGTCAGTAACAGTCCTATTATTCTTAACGTGGACTGCGACATGTACTCAAACAATGCCAACTCAATAAGAAATGCATTGTGCTTTTTCATGGATGATCAGAAGGGTCATGAGATTGGCTATGTACAGTCTCCACAGGCCTTTGAGAACATCACCAAGAACGATTTGTATGGCAATTCCCTCAATGTCTGTGCCGAGGTACTTGTGAATCTTCTCTCATGTTGTATCCTCATCACATTAAAAAAAAAAGAGGTCGACTAGCGAAAAGATCATACTTAATAATGATTCTCATTTCTCACTTCTGTGACTCTACTTGTTAAGGTGGAGATAGCAGGACTAGATGCAAATGGGGGTCCTCCTTATTTTGGTACAGGATGCTTTCACAGGCGAGAGGCTCTCTGTGGAAAGCAATATAGCAAGGGATATAAGGTAGACTTGAAGAAGGTGGATGAGAAAACAGCTGAAGTCAGCAGCAAGAAACTGGAAGAAGTATCAAAAGTCCTCGCTAGTTGCTCCTATGAAAATAACACTGAATGGGGAAAAGAGGTATATATCTTTCTTATCTCTATTTCACATTCACGTACCTGGTGAGTACCACAGATAATGGTTTGAATTCTCAAATTCACAGATGGGCTTGAAGTATGGATATGCAACGGAGGATGTAATGACAGGGTTATGCATTCAATGTAGAGGTTGGAGGTCTATAAGCTATAGACCTGAAAGAAAAGCCTTCTTGGGAGTGGCTCCTACAACACTATTGCAGTCACTTGTCCAACATAAGCGATGGGCTGAAGGCAATCTTCAAATCTTCCTCTCCAAATACTGTCCTTTCCTTCATGGACTTAGAAGGATACCCTTCAAACTTCAACTTTCATACTGTACTTACTTGCTATGGGCTGCAAACTCCTTGGCCACTTTGTACTACGTTTCTGTGCCATCCATTTGCCTGCTTCGAGGAATCTCTTTATTTCCACAGGTATAAAACGTTCTCTATGGTGGAATAGCTCTAGAAAATAAGCAAGTTGGTAATAACAAATGTCTTGCAACATCAGGCATCAAATCCATGGTTCCAACCATTTGCATATGCAATGCTGTCCAACCGCATCTATGGCCTTGGAGAATTTGTTTGGTGTGGTGGCACATTTCATGGTTGGTGGAATGACCAAAGGATTTGGCTTTTCAAGCGGACAACTTCCTATTTCTTTGCCTCAGCTGACAATATTCTCAGGTTATTGGGATTCACGAAGTCTGCTTTTGCCATTACTGCAAAAGTGGTTGACGAAGATGTTTCGAAAAGATACGAGCAAGAGGTCATGGAGTTTGGCTCTCAATCGCCCGTGTTCAACATTATTGTGACACTTGCATTGTTCAATATGTTCTGTTTTCTTGGAGTAATGAAGTTGATAGTGTTCAATCAAACTAAGATTTTAGATGAATTTGCAGTGCAGATTATTCTTTGCGGACTCTTGGTTGTCATCAACATGCCTGTTTACCAAGCACTTTTCTTTCGAAAGGACAAAGGAAGGATGCCGACCTCAGTAACATGCAAGTCTGTTGTTTTTGCGCTACTGGTCTACTCCATAGCTGTGTGCTAAAATGACAGGGTCCAGATTCCGTCAAAGAAATGAATTCTTACATCCGTATCAGCAAGAATTTGAAACACATGGAACAATAGTAATATTTGTAGACTATGATTTCCAATCTAGAAATATTTTTAGACATTCATTAATATATTCGAGGGTTATTAGATTTTACAATGACCATTGGACTAGTAGGCACTAATGATTCTCTGTAAGCTATTATAGGTATTGTCATCTTCCAAATACACTATCAATCTATTGGTAAAATGGTTTCAAGTAAAAAGTGTTAGGTAAGATTTATGATTAACTATTTTGATGATAACTGTTTAGTATTTCAAAATTTAAATTGGATTTATTTCCTTATATAATTAGCGGTCTTAATTTCAAAATGAAATAAAATAATAAGAAATATACTTTCTTTCTTGCGGCAACCTTCATTATGAACTTACTTTATTAGAAATGATTTATCCGAAAGGATCCTACAAATTATGAAGGTCTTATATCAAGTATGTGATTATTGGAAGATTTTTAGCAAATATGACATTGAAGTTATTCAGATTTTAATGTATCCAGTTGACTAAGGATGTAAGAGGAAGCAACTATTAGTTGAAGAAATTGACTATTTAAGAAAGAGCAACAACACTTGTGAAAAAAACAAACATACATAAACTTTTGAAACATTTGAGCAACATTTGTATTTTTGAGAGTTGTATCATTCTTATTGTGCCTTAAAAAGTGAAATCACTCTATCAAGAGAAAAATTGTTACTTGAGAAGGTACTTTTGATTTTATATTTTTCTGTGAACTTTTAGAAGCTTGTTATACACTTTGAGTATGGAAGGTTGGAGAATCTTGAAAAATATGTACTCGCGTGTTTGAAGAGGCTTGTCAAATTACAACTTGATTTTATTGTGAAACACTCAAGTTGGATACTTGGAGACTTGACGTAGGCTTGGGTTGCAAGCCGAACCAGTATAAATTGATTGCATCCTTCTTCTCTCTTTCTCTCTCTCTCTCTCTATCTTTTATATTTCCGCATTATATTTTGTGTGTGCTCATTTCAGTAAGAGGCTCCTTGGCTTTTATAATAGGTCCCTTTTGTTTCAACTTGCGAGAGGTTCCTTTCAGTTTTAATAGGTGCCCTCTGTTTTTAAATTGTTTTAACAGTATTTATCATTCAGTAGGTTCCTTTCGTTTAAGCAGGGTCCTATCTCACAAAAATCTCCTATCACCTAACAAACTCCTATCGTTTAAAAAACTTTATTGACTGACAGGCTCCGATTATTTTATTCGTTAACTAGGTCTATTTTTTATATGAATTGAAAGTAACTTGCGAATTTTTTTAAGTCACACACAATTCACCTCCTTCTTGCGAATGTTTGCTTTATCATTGGCTATTAGAGCAAGGTTTCACATTTTTGTGTTTTATAGCATGTGATAAATCATACCAAAAACCTTGAAAAGTTTTGAAGGACAATCCGTCTCAAAGCCTCCTTACTTCAATGGAAACAACTACTCATATTGGAAAGAGAGAATGACAATATATCTCCAATTTGTAGATATCGAAGGATGGCAAGCAATTAGAGTTAGAGCTACAATTCTCACTTTCGATAACGTAGAAGTATGGACTGATGCTGACAGAAGAAATGCACAACTAAACTCTAAGGCAAAACGTCACCTGATATGTGCATTGTCTCTAGAAGAATACGAAAAGATATCCTATTGCTCTACAGTAAAAGAAATGTGGGAGAAACTTCAAGTTACCTTTGAAGGGATGAAAGAGGTAAAGAAATATAGAATAAGTCTTTTAGTGCATCAATACGAAACTATTGGCATGAAACAGGGGGAGACCATAGATGAATTCTTCGGACACTTCAACAACATCATCATAGCCTTAAAGAACTTGGGAAATATATATCCCAATGACAAGCTCATAACGAAGATTTTGAGGTCATTACCAAAGGAATGGAGATCTAAAGTGACAGCTCTAGAAACAACAAAAGATTTAGACACTATTTCACTCGACTGGCTACGAGAAAATCTGATAATCTATGAAACCAAGCTTAGACGAGATGAAGGATCCTCCTACAGAAAAGGAATGATACTAAAAGCAATTGACGAATCAAACGGTGATGAAAGTGACACTGAGTTGCAAATAGATGGAGATGACAAATTCAACTTTATGATTAGAAAATATGCTCGCTTATATAAAAAGAAGCCGATGAAGAAAAGAGAAGGAAATAAAAAAGCTGGAAACAATAGGTTCCTATCAAAAGGTAGCAGCAATAATAGCAATACACAAAACAATCAAATCATATGCCATCACTGCAAAAAGCTTGGACACACAAGACTAGAATGCTCTCTTCTCTAAAAGGAAAAGTTAAAGAATAGAAAATCCAGGAAGCAAGCGATGACTGTAGCCTGGTCAGATGAGGATTCTGAAAACTTTAAAGTAGAAGAAGCAGAAGAAGTCAGTAATGTTTGCTTTATGGTTGAATTAAGAGACAATGAAGTATATTATTCTGACTCTAATATTGAAATAGATGAATTGAAAAATGCATATCATGAATTATATGACCAGTATAAAAGGTTAACATTGAAGTATTTCAAAGAAGTTTAAAGTTTAAGAGCAATGATGCATCTTTGAAAAAAAGTAAGATTAAATCATTGGAATCTGCAAATGAGAATTTAGTGACTGGGAATATGTCTTTTGTGACATTCCATGTTCGGGGTTAGACCTCAAAATAGTGAATTGAGAGTACAGTGAGAAATTAGAAATGCATTTCATACTCATGCATCATAGTATATTCACACACATATGAATATTTATTTTTTATTCATTAAAATAATTGTACATGTTTTCATTGACATTTTTCGGGTATGATTGATTGATTAAAATATGAATTGTGACTTATTTGTGTTAAAATTTTATTTGGAGACTATTAGTATTATTTCGAAATTTTTGGTGAATTTTAGGAAAAATTGGGATATTTCGGACTAAAATAAAATAAAATAAAAATAGAATAAGAGACAAATAGGGTAATGACAAATGATTTTATGCATGGTTGACATGTGTCATTAAATGAGCAACCCATGTTGTTACATGTTTTTGTTTCTGAAGCTTTTGTTTTGTTCATCACCGAAATGCTCCAATACCCAAAATGCTCTCTTCACTCATCCATCACTGAAACATCTAATACTTGATGCATACTTAGCAGTCTAGAGATTGGTCTGTATCATTTCTCCTTGCTTTTCCATCCATTCACCGAAAACTTTTCTTCAATCTCATTGTTGGAGTTTTCATTGGACAGCTAGTAAAGTGGGTTTTAATTTTCTGGTTCTTATAATGGATTGTGCTGATATTTTATTGGATGTAAATGGATGTATATTTGAGTTGTGTTGAGTGAGTAGTTACGGTGACATTAAATGATGAAGGAATAAAAATGAAAAAAATGGTGAGGTAGAGAGAGAGAGCAGAAAAATTAAAGTGCAGAAAATATGTAGAAAGTGATGAAAACCGTGAGTAATGTTTTGTTTTTGGGTGTTGCATTTGATCTTGCATTTGAGATGTTTTAGAGTTAAGGGAAAAGCATGAAAATGAAAACTATATGATGAAATGAGGTTGTTGCTAGATATTAAAAGGACATGCAGAAACGTATATGCAAAAAATTGAAGAACAGCCGTATGTGAGTGTGTTTTGATGTTTATGTGCAAATCTTGGAATTGTTGAATAGTTTGTATTGGGATGTGCTGAGATGAAAGTTTGTAAAGTTATTAACGTCTTTCTGGATTCTGTTGAGAATCGTACTCATGAAAACAAAATTTGCAGTAGAGAGAGGAAGAAGAACAGAAGTGCAGTTCGGTGAAGAAGATGAAGGTTTGAGTTTTAGAGAGAAAAAAGATGGTGGTTGCATGTATGAATTATGAACTAGAGTATTTCATTAAAACAACTCTTAGGCTTTTGACTATAACTTTTGCATCCAAACTCCAAATGACTTGAAACTTAGATCAATGGATTCCTAAGACATTTTTCTTTCTCTACATAAAAATTTAGAGTCATATGAATTGATTTGAAAAAGATTGATTGGATGAAAGTGAGGAAATGTTTTGGAATGTTATGAACTGGAGAATTTTCATGGAACATGTTTCGGTATTTTAATTATATCTTGATCTGTAGATTTCAAAATGAGTTGATTATTGATTCATATTAAACTTAAGACTTATTTCTACAACTCCCTTGAACAATTCTAATTTTAATTATGTCTCTAGGACTTTGAAAATTGGCATGAAATTGAATCTTGGCTTAGGTTGTAGCACTACCACGGACAGAAATCATATCCTGTAGTTATTGAATAAACTGTATTGCTTTAGGCCGAATTAGACTAATATGTGTTCACCAAAGTTGTAGGTTATTCTCTTAGCTTTAATTTGGTATAAATTTTGTAATTTTTGGAGATGGGAATTGAGAGATATTGGTTGTACAACTTGAATGCATAATCATACATTAGCCAAAATTTCAAAAGTCCATAGTCTGTGGTATTTTGAGCATAAATCATAGAATAATGAACCAAATTTAATCATCTTAGTATCAATAGAGACTTAAGGCATAGTATAATAATTTTTTAGAAGGAAGTGTTACCAAATTCCTTCTTTTTCCTGATGAATTTAATTGTGTAAAATAGACCTGAAAGTGTATCTTTAAACAAATCTGAGTTAATAAATTGAATGTGGATATCCGAATGATTATTATAACTAGATTGATGATAAGAATCCCAGAATTGTCATGAACATGTATTGTACATATTCAATATACATAAATGTGCATTAATTAATACATAATTGTGCAATATTATGATATGTGAATGTATTGTCTGTATAGAGGAACGCATTGAACAACAACATCCTGACATTGCCAGTACTTCAAGGCAATAGCTGTTTGGAGCATACTGTGAGTAACCTAAGCTGGTCTCACCTTATTGTTTTGTACATTATTGAACTGTATTGCTATCTTATTGAACTGTACTGAATGGTGCTAATTGTGTACTGAATTCCAGACAATATTTATCTGAGGCGTTTTGATGCATGAGAATGATATTGGAAGTTATGATTGAATGTGAATGTGTCTACCTAAATGATTCTTTTGATTCTTAACTGAAAAGTTGAATGCTGGACTTAGTCCGATGACCACTGCTACTATGACTATTACTGTAAATGATACTGGGACTGTTATACTGTTTTATTACATGCAAATGAAAGTGATTGAAATTAATGACTAAATTGTGGCATGCACTTCATTCCGATGTATGTAAATAAAGAAATTGTGACTGGTGTAGCTACTCATACTGTTACTGATAAGAGCTTTAAGCTCCCGCATATGTGGTTCGAGCCTATAGCTCACTGTGATCATTAAGGCACAGACTGACTGACTAAGGTCGATAATTCGGGATACTATAAAAGCACATAGTCACAACAATATAAAAATGAATGTGAGTCTCATATATATCGCATCCATATATAATTTGAATTCATTGAATGATTTGCAAAGCTGTGTGAATGCGGTATATGATTGAACTGTTTAACTGAGAAATGATTTATCTGTGATAGTATTTGATACTTGTCAACTGGATTTGAACCGTATGATTACATGCTATAATTGATTTTGTTTTATGACATGAGTGAACCATCGAGGATGGATACTCTGCTAAGTTTGCAAAACTCATCAAAATTTCACCGTTGCTTTTTAGGTTCGAGAGTAAGATGACCTAGCTTTTAAGACTCTATAGAAGCATATTTTGTGCAACTGTTACAGTCAGATTTGACTCAAAGGTCGGTCATTTGGGTTTGAGGACATAGTTGTTTCTTTTGAGTTTATAGTATTCGGTGTGTACTGAGTTGTTTATGTTCATAGGACAA
>JAOQML010056042.1:0-10138 GCA_027568935.1 Erythroxylum urbanii
ATAATACAATATTTCACAAAATCCCAAAATACATAAAATGCTTGAACTATAATTGCTCAACATACAACTATAGCCTTATTTTACACAAATCATTCCAAAACAAAACATAGAATGCAAATCTGGGGTAGTGACTTGACTCTTTTTCATTCTTTCTCTTGCTTATCACCTGGAGATGGGACGAAGAGGGGATGAGCTTGAAAGCTCGTGGATAACAAGTTTATAACGAAGAATAAGAAAAAACGTTTTAAACCATTTTACTTGTCATGGAAAACTTTTACTGAGATTATAAGACACACGTTTCTCAAAATTCTTGTCAAATTTCACAATATTGCAAATCATGTACACAGTCATCATGTCAAACAAATCATGAGCACTTAAGCACAACATAATGGTTTTGGTAAGTCCAAATTCATGACGCACTACACATTTCCATATAACGGTCCTGTGTAGTCGTAAACTTAAAGGAGTCCTTGGAGGAGCTTCGTGCCACTAGCAGACAGGCGGGAGAAGCTTATTCTTGGGTCAACGTGCACGTGATGGTTCTTGAGGGACTACCACAAAGCCACATAACATATAATTCGTGACTTGAAAACTTATTGCCCAATATGGCAATTCTTGAAATTCTTGCTTTTTATAGACATGAAGTATTTCGAAAACATGCTTTCATAAACTTGCTTCTTTTCCAAAAATCACATTTTCAAAATATTTTCATAAATCATCAACACAATTCATGTAGCAAATATATAACAAATTCTCAATGCATTCAAGAAACAATAGATGCAATTAAAATCATCAAACTTTCTTGATTCAAAGAAAACATTTAATGGCTTAATACTCTATTATAAACATGTACCCAGCTTAATTTCCTTGCTTATAGCCTTGCTCAAACATGTCTCCTCTCTTGTTCCTCTTGCCTCTTGATCCCTTCATCCTTCACCAAATGAAGGGATCCTTGGCTCGAAAGAAAGCCCTTTCCTTCCTCTTCCTGAATCACCTCAAAATCTCTCTTGAAAGCTAGGAAATGATGAAACCCTATTTTCTCTCTAATGGACGACTCTCTCATTTCTCTCTTCTTTTTCGTGTTTTTCACTCTTCTCTCCCTTCAATTTCGTTCTTGCTTCTTCCTTAAAAGCAAAACATCCTTCTTATTCCTATTTTGCCATTAAGGATTGCAAAAAGTCATCTTTCCCTTCCTTATAAGCTTAGATTCTTTTAACCTTAAGTGGTCTTCCAAAAATGCCCTTTATGAAATCTTACCACCTTAACACTATAATTTAATTAACCTATGTCATAAAGTCTTACTCACCTTAACATAATAATTAACTCTATAAAAATAGAATAATTAATCTATCAAGACCTCAAAATTTATTTAAGTCATTGCCTAACTTCTTCCAAAAATCAAGACCTTTTTCTGATCATGTACTTGAAGGAATTAGATAATACTTCCTTCTAGAAAAAAATGTTCCCCACTATCTTAATTTTCTAATGACACTAAAATCATTCAATTTGGTTTAGAAATCTGAAAGTTTTATCCCAACAATTCTGAACTATTCTTATACTGAAACAATATTCTGTGCTCAACTTCCATCCAAAAATTAAAATTCTTAGGAACTGACTTTGAACTTGATTTCATAAGATAATTTGTAGCCCTATTTCTCTAGTTTAATCCAAATTAAGAATCACCTTATTTGGATAGCTAGAGAAAAAGTTATGGCTAAAACACCAAAGCATACTCAGTAAGTATGTTCCAACTACATTTTCCAGCTTGCCACTTCCAACATTTCACATATAATAGTTCTAACTTCCAAGAAAAGTTTTGGGGTCCAATAGCTTATATGATCAGAATATCCTTTATAATAAAGCTCAGTAGAGCAATAAGTAGATTCATTTACTCTTATACCTTAGTATATACCATTAAGATCATTTCATCTTATTTAGAAATGTATTTTCGACATGTCACCAATTAATAACTTATGCTAAGGATACGTTAATCCCAATTGACAACACTTCTCTTTTTTTTCATTTCTATCTCATCTTCCAATTGTCATTTATTTCATCTTCCATGTGTATATTCTCAATCAACTCGAAATTTTAGAGGCAAAACCATTATGAAATTCTAGTCTCAATTCCACAGGCATATTCTTATACTGAATCATAAACTCTTATCATGATAATCAAACAACCATTCCAAGTCCAATTTCAACCTCTCAAGATCATAGGAAAATTTGTTTTCATTCAACTTTGCTTATACACTTTAAAATCTTATCATTTTTATCATATCTCTATTTTCCTCAATCAATCTACGACAATATATTCACATTCGAGGATATACCATAACAGTACAATATTAATATCGTGTTCAATGATACAACCACATATACTAATATAGGAATCTTTATTTATCATATCGAACCAGATACTATTCTCATTTCTAGAAATCTGCAAATTTTCATTTTCTCACATTTTGACATATTATAATCCTTCTCATTACTTCTAACAGCTCATCTCTTAATGAATGCTCATCCGTGTGACTCATGTAAATACGACTCAGATTGGGGATCAGTTGCTACTGCCTATAACATGTTATGATGTATGTACCTTGACACATGTTTAGAAAAAAAGCCCTTGTAAGACACCAAGCTTGGGCTCTAATACCAACTCTGTAGCACCCCACTCCCATAGGGCATATTACCGAACATACCATCTGTATTCGAGAATAGACTCAATGAGAGTGATGCATTAGGACAGTCAGTCAATCGTACTCATTCCAAAAAAAATTTCACGCGTCACACACATATTTTAGAAAACTAATAATAAAAATGCCCATTTTATTCATAAACATATTCAATTTACAAATGTTACAATCAATATACATATCATCAGAATTTCAGTGGTCACTTGGGCCCATTACAGATACAAAACACTTTTAGTCATAAAGTCATTACATTATAGAATCACTCGCATACAGATTATACAGTATTTGTGAATATACATTTTAATACAAAATAATGAATTACATTGCAGATGCGAACTGATCCGGACTACTATCTCTTACTTGAATGTAGTGGTTAGACTCCAGTTGGTCTAACTGGGTGTCTCCTCTTAGCCTGAAAAATATGCTGCAAATTTTAGGGTAAGTTTTACGAACTCAGTGAGTGGACCATCTTCAATGGCTCACTCAATCACATAACACATAAATTCATATAATCACGTAATTCACATCATTTCACTAATCAAGATGTTGGATCACATACACTTCATATTCACTTAATTCATATTTCACATCAGAAATCATTCAAAGTATTTATTTCAATCATTTAAATCATACATATCAAATGCATATACAATGCTTATAAGATTAATTTTTAATTGTTATTGTTGTGATCGAGTGAATGAAATTGTCCCATATCCACTGTGGATATCAAGCTTATTAATAACTGTTCCTTATCCGTTAGGGATACAGGGATCATTTTACATAGTGAGCTAGAGGCCCTTACCACATTCTGAACTTTAAGCTCTTTTTCACTTTCTGAGTTTTAAGCTCTTTTTTGGTCGCTACTCTGGCCACAATAACCTTTATATTGTCATGCATTCATGTAATGAAATGCATCATATATATTCAAAAAATTAATTCTTTTCAATTTTACACTTTCACTTTCACATGCATGTTCATATTCTCATTCACATTTATCATCAAACCTTGGTTTGGCATTGAACATTTAAGTTAAGAATCACTTATTCAGTTAAATTCACATTTAAGGAGCATTTCCAATGATTTTTACGTACATTAAAGCCTCGTACATTTATTGTCTGGAATCAACACATTCACATCACATAATTCAATATATAATTTTAAAACAGAACAAACAATGAAAGTGAGACCATGTAGGTCGACTCACAATATACTCCAGATTAGCATTGACTTCTATGATATGGAAACCACTAGATGCTGACGTTCTATCCTGTATATCAACATTATACAATAAACATATTGCACACACATTATTAATTGCACAATCACAAAAGCATTCAATTTTACACATATGTATATGTATAATGTATAATGCATGCTCATATTGGCAATCCCAGGTATATTTCCTTTATTCACATCTCATAATCATTTAATAGCATCTTTCAATCATTCTTTAATACCTAATGCACTTTACTCACTTTACTCACCTCATTCATCATCAGTTAGGTTCACTTAAGATCTCATTCAAGCCTAATTACCTCATATGGAAGCACCCTACCATTAGTTAGTTCAAACTTCACTCAAAAGATGACTCTTTTTCTCTATAAGTCTAGCCACGATTGTGGTGTCCCTGTCATGATCATGATAGAAACATTTTCTGTCCAGGCCACGATTGAGGGGTGAGGCCACGATCGTTATAGAAACTTTATTTTGTCAGGCCACGATCATCGATAAGAGCCACGATCGTGCCTTGTGTTTTTTTCCTTCATCCACACGACTTTAACACTTATACAAACATCAATTCTACTTCAAATTTTCCAGAATTCATACACACTAATTCAATTTCATTTTATGCTAGTTATACTACCCATTTATTGAATTAAACCCTCTAACCTCTTCTCATTTGATTCAACATTTCCTACTTAACCTCTTCATTCATGAAATCCTATTCTTTTTCCATAATTTCTCATTCATAATGCATCAAACAATTCATTCACTAAGTTATGTCCTCATTTAACACTTTAAACATTTCACATTTAGATGCATTGGCATCAAACATCCTTTTCCTTAAAGTATAACATCAAGATCATTCAAAACCTACGACACATTTAACAAACTTTTCCAACATCAAATTATGTTCATTTTAAGACCCAATTAAGTCCAAAAGAATCATAGTTATATACCTCATCCTTAATTGGTTCAACCATGGCACAATCAAAACATTACTATGAAAGTTGCCACTATCGTGACAGAAACTAATCTCCCATTTATCCTGTAGTTTTCCAGCTTTTCTAAGGACAAATTTTTAGGTTAGTTTTGTATGACCATTATGACCTAGAAAATGAGGTATTTAGGCAACACATTCTTCTAAACAATTGTTCCCATATGTCTTAAGTTTCTAATTAAATTAAATTAATGCAGTTCAGTATTTGGCATGTTATATCCAAAATACTAAAGACTATTCTTATACCACGACAGCACACAGTTCTCAACTTCGAGCCAAATGTCAAGACCCTTAAGGATAGAATTAAAGTTCAATTCCTTAACGAAAATTGTTTCCATATTTCTCTAGTTTAAGATAAATTAAAAATCGTCCCATTATGATATCTACAGATCAATATATGGCCAAAATACAGATGCATGTTTGGTGAAAACACTCCATCTAAAATATTCTAGCACACTTCATCATCATTTTTTTCCTTGTTCACCTTTTTTTCTTAGTTTATCTTTTCTAGCTTAATTCATCATCATTTCTCTTTCATTATTAACTCCATTTCAGCCTAATATCATCTGCATACAAATCAAAAATTATGATTGATCGCAAATACCAAAAACAGAACATATTCCTATACACTTTCAACATCAATTTTCTGCACATTTTTCTACTTCATTTACGCCTTCTTTTTAACCCTAACTATCCCTTTAATTCATCTCAATTCAAAACTGTCATTTTAATTCATCTCAATTCATGACACCATAATACACCCTTTTTCTTAGCTTGAAACTCATAATTTATCATTCCTTAAAACAACAAAAAAACATGACTCCACCTACCTCTTCATCCACACATCATCATCTTTTAACTTCATTATTCAAAATAGCTTCTACTAAAACAACTCATGCACAACATCAACTCACAAAAATTGAAACTTGATCTCTTTATTATTAATAAACCCATGTATCACATATAAAATTTCATGATCAATTACAAATCTCAATTTTTTCGTCATACATGTTCCATTTAACATAATCCATAAAGATTAAAGCGTAACTTAATAAAAACTTCAAACTCTTCAAGTCACACTTAACCCTAGCTTTCCATACAGCCCGCGAACATCATCATAGAGGTTGGGAGGATTAGGTTTTCTAGTGGAAATGAAGAAGACAATTAAAATGATAATAGCAAGGAGGGGTGAGAGCAAAGCTTACTTTGATGGAGGTGGTAAATGTCGTGGAAATGACGAAAATGAGAGAAGAGATGGAGAAGAAAGCCACGAAGAGAAGAAGATAAAGAAAGGAACAAAACAAAAAAAATGGTCTTTCAAGGTTAAAGAGTGTATAACATGAGTGAAGGTTGAGTGGTGAGTGGTCGTGACACTTGTCACCTTCATATGATCCCATTTGGCCCGCTTTCATAACTAGTCCATTTTGTCTCCAATTTTTAATCCAATTGTCTCACAAATTTCATTGAAACTTGTCAATAAATCGTAATGTCATTATAAAAATTTCCACTGCCATTTGACTCTTAATTCTACTATCATTTATCAATTATCCTGCCACTTGGTATCTTTCCTAGTCCAAATATAGCCAAAAACTTGAAATTTTCCTAAATTTTCACCAAAAATTCTAAATCAATACTTATACTCACCAAATAAAATTTCAAGACAATATAGGCACTATTCTCATCATAATCACATTAAAAATTGATTATACCCGGAAAATATCAAATGAGTGCATGAGCAGTCATCATAGTTTGTAGAAAACAATCAAATTCATGTGTGTGTAGACTAATTTTATGCATAAGTATGAAATGTGTTTTTCTAATCTCTCATTGCTATTTTTGCTTTACAGAAATTTAGGGTTCTAACCCTTAATATGGAAATGAGATGTTACATGGTAGATGTCATATCTCTTAAGAAAAGTGTCGAAAGATTTATTACATTGGCTCCTTCATTACTAATTATGGCTCTTTGCACTCCAAAGATATTGAATAACTTCTTGATGAACTTTGACAATGCTCTACCATCATCAGTTGAAGTAGCCATTGCTTTATCCCAATGTGATACATAACCTAATCTGACTCAAATATAATTGTTCCCTATGGAGGATAGGAATGGTCCAATGAAATAGAGTCCCCACACATTGAAAACTTTAACCTCTAAAATGTTAGAAAGTGGCATCTCATTTCTCTTGGAAATGTTTCCCACTTTTTTTCATCTATTACATTGTGCACTGAGAATATTTGAACAAGTTAGGCTAATAGAAATCATATTCTAATACTCTAGCCATAGTCTTGTTTGCTTTATAATGCCTTGTTTACATAGAATCATGATGACAATGTGTTAGTATGTCTAACATCTCTTCCTCTAAAACACAATTTATAATTAAACCATCAATACAAGTTCTATAAAGGATTGAATTATCTCACAAGTAGTAAGTGCACTCATACAAAAACCTATTTCATTGTTGATAAGACATATTAAGGGGCAAGATACTATGACGCAATTTGCTATATCAAAATACCACGGTGCCACTAAGCAGTTAAATAACATAAGGGTTTCATTGGGGAATTGCTCATTAGTGTTATCACTCTATTATAATTCTCCTCCTTTAAAACGTGGCAAGTGATTAGCCACTACTTTTTTTGCTTTACTCTTACCTTTAATCTCAATGTCAAATTTTTCTAAGAGAATCGCCTATTGGATAAGTCTCAATTTTACATCTTTCTTGGCAAAAAGATACCTTAACGTTGCATGATCATTAAAAAAGATCACTTTAAATCCCAAGAGGTAAGACCAAAACTTATCATATGTGAACGTAACTACAAATAACTCCTTTCTAGTAGTAGTGTAATTTAGTTGGGCCCCAGTTAACAACTTTCTTACATAATAAATAGCATATAGTCTTTTATCCTTTCATTGGCCTAACATATAACCCACAACTTGGTTTCTAACATAATATATGAATTAAAATGTAAATGACCAATTTGGTGATGTTAATATTGGTACTGAAGTAAATGCCTCCTCTAATATGTTAAATACAAATAAAAAATTATCATAAAATATAAAAGGCATATCTTTAATTAAATAATTAGTTGGAGGTCTAGAAATGAGAGAGTAGGCTTTAATGAATTGGCGATAAAATCTCGCATGTCATAAAAATGCCCAAATGCCATTGAAATCGGTGGTGGAAGCTTCTTAGTGACCTTCGTTTTGGCTCTATCCACTTCTATACCTTGGCATGATATCTTATGTCCCAAACTATGCCCTAGTACACTATGAAGTGGCATTTCTTCTAGTTTAGAACCAAATGTGACACTTCACATCTTTGAAGAACTCTATCCAAATATGTCAAGCAATGATCAAAGGAATTTTAAAAGACTAAAAAATCATCCGCAAATATCGTCATTATGTCCTCAGTCATATCTACAAAAAATAGACATCATTCATCGTTGAAAACTTATTAGAGCATCATAAAACCCAAAAGACACTAGTCTATAAATAAATATTCTATAAAGACATTGAAAGTGGTCTTCGCTTGGAAAAATCCATAACAAGAACATGATTATGTTCCTTCTCAACGCAACCTTCTACAGTTTTGAGCATATTCAACATTTTAAACAATAATAAATCATTTCATTTCTATGGAAGTTCATAAATCATGTGAAAATCTTAAACTAAAAGAGTATAACATCATATCGATGTTTAACTTATGATCTATGAAACAACCAAATTGGCTTAATTTTTTAATAAAGCAAATCATTTTTAGTACATGTAGCTCTACTGAAGATCCTTCTGCCATTTTGTATTGAAATTATACTTGGAGACCTGATATCTCTTCACCATTTTTTATGTATTAAATAAATTATTGAGATGTGAAATTATAACAAAAACAATCAAGTTCTCCTACTACCTCTAAAGCTCCATAGACATCCTAGCCAACATCACACATATATCGTGTTCAACATCATCAATATAACGATGGGATCTATCCAAAACTTCGTGTGACATCCAAGCTAAAGTTTGTTGGAACAATATAGTTCAAGAATATATAGTTTCTTTTCTTGCCTATGAACAATTCTGAAGTAACAAAACCGGTTCAAAAAGTTGGGTCTAATAACCTTATAAGTATTTATGACGCTTCTCAGGGACAAATTGGTAATTATATTTTCTAACAATTAAAAGACATAAAAAGAGCAAGTATCAGTTTATACCATAAAACCAAATAAAATAAGTACTTTGATAAATATTTGGTTACTCTAACTATTATATTTAAAACAATAGCCATCACTATTAAATTAAGAAATTAGCAAATAATTTTCTAGTAGGCTAGAATCCCATTCAAACTAAGTTGATCTTGATAAACCATCTCAATTTGAATTAGGTAGATAACATTCTTACTAATCACATCTTATGTGACTCTTTGATCTATTAGTTGATAACTCTCTTCAAAAGTATATCTTATATATTATTCCTATCCTTAGCTCTAAATTCATATAATCATGAGTCACTTATCTAAATAATCCAAATTTAGTAAAGTAGAACCCATTAATTTAAAATAAAACATACTCAAGTTAAAGAGGTCTTGAGCCACTCAACAAACGTCACAATAAAAAAAACTTTAGTTTTGTTCTTAAATAGTAAAAGGCAATTATTGTTAAAAACATGCTTAGTTTGGCTAAACGGTAGATTTTAAAAACTTTTTCCAAAATCAAAACATAGCAAAAGTGTAAATACCAAATCAATATGCTTTTCATCCACACATGATATGACATAAAAATAAATATAATAAGAACAAGATTGGAATATTACCGACTCCTTGCTACAGCTTCGACTCCTTACCGCTATGTCCTCAACCAATATGATCTGCTACTTGTTCTCTTTGGACAACTTGGTTAACAAGATCCTTTAGTGGGAAAGGAGAAGAAAAATGTAGGAGATCAAACCTTTTGCTTTGTTCGACAGGTTGGGAGAGAAAATTGAGAGCCAAATTCACACACACTTCATTTAGTATCATTCGAATTCTATAACACTTGTTCCATTTTTGGGAGAGACTGGAGAGAACTAAGACAGCCCACGTTCATTTAGCTAATTAATGCTAAAAACAAATTGTTTCCTTCCACCCACTCCAACATTTGGATGGTTTGGGAGGGAGTGAAAAGCCAAAAATGCACCACTTCATTCTTTAATCAAAAGAATGCTAAAAGGGTTGCACGTTTTCTATCCA
>JAOQML010056060.1:0-10137 GCA_027568935.1 Erythroxylum urbanii
TTCTTTGTTCTGTAAAGAACTCTCCCATAAGTAATGATGAGTTAAAATATCAGACATTTCCTTTCTCCATTTGTCAAGAGATTGAAACCATTCTAAAAATGTCCACAAAAGAGATCTGGACTTAGAAGGATCTGACAGATGTCTATATAGATGTAAAGGTGAGAAAGCAATGGAACAAGCATATAATGTTGTCATAGCCCAAAGATGCCATAAGGTATAGTCATCAATATCATCAAACAGATGATATATCATTTTGTATGGCGAAGTAGGATCAAAGAAACCAGAGCTAGGAATAATATCCTCCTTAACTAAAACAAGATGCAAATAATAAAAAAAAGACTTTGTGGCAACAAAGGATAAAGATCTTTGACACAAATAGGTGGTCTATCAAACAAAGGAGGAAACTCTTTACGATATCTAGCAAAGCGAGGAAACTCCATAAGCCAAAATAATGGAATAGGAAGCTTAAGAGTAAAAGAGAAAAATAAGAGTGGTTTTGAAGGTCTAGAGAGAGAATCTGCAATGAGATTTTGATGACCTTTCAAATGTTTGACGTTGAATTTATAAGAAGAGAACCACTCTTACCAGCACAAAAGTTGATGGCTTGGAATCTTTTTACTAACTTGTTCATGTATTTTGGGGAAGGAAGTATTATCCATTTTAATGACGAAATGAAAAGGAGTGAGGTGGATAGAGAACTTTTCTATACTTCTTTTGATGGCAAGAATCTCCTTGTATGAGATATGATAGTGACATTCAGATTGACTAAAAGATCCACTAGCATGTCCATAATAATAGCATCAGTCATTGATTTCTTCAAGAAGAATTGCTTCCCAGTATTCATCAATAGCATTTATTTGCAAGATTCGTTGTCCTTTTTTAGGAATCTTTAGAGATGGAGGATCCTTGTAAATCTTTTTTAGATGTTGAAGAACTGTAGTATGTTCTTTTCCCCATACTGGTGGATTCTTACGTAAGAGCTCAGATAAGCTTGATGTGTAGGCTACCATATGTGATATGAAATCTCTGATATAATTGACAATTCCAAGGAACTGTTGAATCTGTTTCACACTAAGATTTTCATCAGGAAATTGCAACAATTCTTGTGCAATATGTGGGCCTAGCTGATAGAATCCATCTTTGAGTTGCATTCCAAGAAATTTAATTTCTATTGTACTAATAGTGCTTTTCGAGGCCGAAAGCATAATACCATACTATTGTGTAAGGTCCAAAAACTGTTGAAGAAGAGTCTGATGTTCCTCATGGGTCTTTGTAAACAGTAAGATATCATCGATATAGATCAATGCACTGTTGAGGATAGGCTTGTAGATTTTTGTAATGGCCTTTTGAAATAGTGATGGAGCGACTTTAAGTCCAAAGGGCATCACAGTCCATTGGTACTGAGCATTGGAAATGCAGAATGCAGTCTTGTAACGTTCTTCAAGGTGAATACCCAATTGCCAAAATCCTACTTTAAGATCGAACTTTGAAAAGATAACAGCTTCCTTGAGAAATAGCATCTGAGTACTTATCATAAGTAGAGGAAACTTATCATCTTGCAGCAATGCATTCAGAAGCTTGTAGTTTATCACTAGAAGTTTCTTTCCACGTTTTTGCTCTGAACGTTTATTGACACCAAACGCTTGGCAAGCCCAATCTGACTTTGTGGGCTCGATCAATCCTTACTGCAATAGAACAGTGCGCACTCATCTTGTGCTAACTTCGAATCATCAGGATTCATTCCTGGATATGTGGCTTTCGTAGGATTGATATCCTCATTCTTCTTAAATGGTAGACTTATGAAAAATTCAAAGTTTTTCCACAGAGGATTTGGATGAGTAAACTGTGCATGAGACTCTGGACAGTAGCTCAACAGTTTATCTCAAAGTCCAGTGTAACATGTTGGAACCTGTGTAAGTTCAAATACGTTTTTTATGTCAGTGTAAGTACTCATAAGGTTTCGATACCTGAGGCTTGTGGGTAAGAGCTGTAGATGTTTGGCTTTGCAGTAAACATTCATGCCAATCAGAAGATCTGGGCTTGGTAGCTTGCTTCCAAGTACTTTAGTCCAAACTGTACACTGAGGAAAGAAGCGAATGCCAATTTGCTTCTTGTTTGTAACCCAATCTTGAAAGAATTCCCATCAGCTGCAGTGAAATATTCCTTATAAGATGTTTATGCTTTTGCTGGTAGGATATTGGGCTTCATGATCATACGGCTGGAACCAGTATCCATAAATCCAATGACTTTAATGGGCCGATCATATTTGTCTTGCTGAAATATCTAGATCTGGACATAAGGTCAAATTGGAGTACGATCTATTTTCA
This sequence comes from Erythroxylum urbanii, assembly GCA_027568935.1. Lineage (NCBI taxonomy): Eukaryota > Viridiplantae > Streptophyta > Magnoliopsida > Malpighiales > Erythroxylaceae > Erythroxylum > Erythroxylum urbanii. The sequence goes on from JAOQML010056060.1 coordinate 2,328, forward strand.
TACATGTCTACTGTAGCATGTATAACAAATCACCACTAATAGAGGCAGATGATTGTGATGATATGTTTTCATCTGTTGAGAAACAGGAAACTGTGTTTCACTGTCCTCACTGGATTGTTCCTCTAGTAGTTCTTCAATGTGACTTTAAGGATGAATAGGCATAAGTTTTTCAAGTTTCTCTAAGAACTTGGCATCTTTCTTGGTTGCCTTAGGACAATTGTTGGCGAAATGTTCCAAACTTCCACAGACAAAACATCAAGGCTTTCCCTTATGTCGATGTGATGACTTTTTGAAGAACGTTATACGTCTGTACTTTTTTCTGCTTCCTTTTAAAGTTCTGCTTCTAAGGATTCTTGCCTTCCTTCTTTCTGTGGAACTTTCTACTATGAAAGAAGACTTGAGATGAATGAGCTTTCTTGCTGCTATGGCACTTACAAGTCTGTTTATCCTTGCATTTAATCTAGAGATAAGGCTGCTAACATGCCTTCTTCAGAACTGGACCTCCTTTTAGGATATTCTTGAACAAAGTATACTGATCACATAACTTGTCAAGAGATGCTATAGAAAGCTGATAGATTTCTCCAAGAGATATTGTCGCCATGTCTCTCTGAAGAGAAGTAATGGTCAGTTGTAGTTCTGGTTATATTTCATCTGGAAGGGATAAGATAAAAGTATATCGCAGATTAACATCATTCCATCCATTCAAGAGATAATACCTTTTCGTCATACACTTATAATACTTTTGAAGATCTCTCTTATTAAGTGAACAACGTTTCATCTTGAAATATTCTTGACGGATTTGCTTGTCAATCAACTGGAAGTCACCAATAAGTTCTTTATGAATTATACCAAGTAGTGCTCCAGCAGTTGTAACTTGGATATACTGAAGTCGTTGATACTCATTAACACTTTGCCACCATTCTCGCAAAGTACTAGTAAATCTGGATGTAAATTCAGACAAAATATCTGAGAGAGGTAGATCAATCCAAGCACCAAACTCATGAAGTCTATCATCCCATTTCTTTAGAGGTAGATCATCAAATGTAAACCAAGGTCCTGAAGTAGGCTTGGCTATTTAAGGCTGTGTATTCAGCTGTGCAGCTGCCGTAGCTGGTATTTCTTGAGGTGCTGGTTCAGTACCTGTGGATTCAGCTTCATTGATTTCTGGTTCTTCAGTATATTGAGGCATAGTCATCAGAACATTTGATAATTCTGAAAGATCAGCAAAATTAGCTGAAGGATCAGTCGATGGTGAATTGACTGGTTCATGTGATGACTCTGATAGCTATTCTTCTGAAGCGATGAAACTTTATTCATCTGAACAACTAGATGGTCTTGCAGAGACTTCAGATGTATTGCTTTCTGAATCAGTTTTCTCTGAAAGAGATTGGGATTATTTACAAGAGGTTTAGATGTCAGAGTAGCTATATACTCTGTCTGCTTAGCTTTGTCCTTCCCAAGAAAAGTGGTGGAAGGTTGTACTGGTGCTAGTGGTGGAGATTTTGGAGGAGTTTGAATCCTTAAAAGCTTTCTCCACTGTTCTTCTGGCTCAAAAGGTGTATAAGAGGATGAAGCTTCTGGAACCTTTGAAGTATGATTAGAAACTTGAGGTTTACGCTTACGATCAGATGCTGACTTTGTCTTTGATCGTCGTGATTCTTTCTGAGTTTTCTGAGGATGTACATACTGTCTAATTAAAGGATAGTTAAACTTGAATACCTTGAATAGTCAGCTTCTTCTAGATACTGTTGATACATAGGTGTCGGATATGATGGCTGAAGAGTAGAGAACTCTGAAGATGATAAGCCATATATTTGTTGAGATTGAGAAGCATGCATGTCTGCTTCCATTTGATGTACAGTCCTTTGTATCTTTTGTATCTTTCGAACTTTCAAGCCAAATTCTGGCCCCATGTATTGGGCTGAGATGTATTGTTTGAGTTCAGCATCAAGTCGTTGAATCTGAGCTTTATACGATAGATACATCGTTTGTATCTGTTCTGCAACATAATTGACTTTACGATGAGTAACTGTATATTGTTGACTAATTCCATCCAGCTTGGAATCAATCCTTTTCATAACTTTGTTCTATGCTACTGCATTAGATGTCTGCTAGTTTAACACTTCATCACTATAATTCCTGACGCTCTGATATATGGGTTGAAGATAACCCTCTGTGATTCATCAATACTCCTAGATAATTGAGGAAAGTTATCCTCATCTGGTAGTACCATCATGCAAGGTGCAGAAGTAGGAGTTGTAACAAGAATTGCTGGCTTTGATATGCATGATCCACCAGTAGATCTACAGGCATCTAGCTTTGGAAACATAGACGACCGGAGCATCTCTCTAAGAGACTTTGGTTTGGATCTTTCTATCATGGATAGACCATTATGATCATCTTGATCTAGATCCTCATCTTGGTGAGGATAGTCACGAGAAGGCAAGCACCTAGATTTAGGCTTGGATTTTTTCTTCCTTCTTGGTTGATATCTTAGATCATCGTCATCTGTGTCTGACTCTGGGTTGAGACAGATCTCACAGTCTAGTTCGCACATGGATATGTCGACATCCCATAAAAAGTGTCCACGATGATGACTTACATAGACTGGATCTCCATTGGGTATGAAATAATGAATAGGAGGACCGTCTTTACCTTCTATATGAGAGAATACGGGCTGGATCTTAAGGCTTGTTGCCCCAGTTGATAGATTTGGTAGATCTTGAGATTCAATGGGCTGGATCATCAGGATTGAGCCTGATGTAGAAGGACCAGGCGTGTCGTTGCTAGGTCTGGTGTAGATGGATTTGACTGAGCCATCTCTCAGTGTCTTCAGAATCGGAGGAGTCGTTGTATGAAAAGAGTGTCGATGAGGCGCATGGAATACCTTCTGGTAGTTGGTAATCCATTCTATAGGCATCAACTTTTTAAGCTCCTGTGCAGGTAATTATTTCGGGATCTGAATGATAGTTGTCTGATTATTGGCAACATCAGCAATCATGTAAAGAGCATCTGAAGTAGAGTTTAGAAAGTTTACGTCCAACACATGATTCTGCAGACGATAGATCATATGGCGATGAAGAGTAGCCATGATGGCTGTAGGATCTTAATCTGCTCCAGTGATCTGGATCTGAACTTGTAGACATTCATATAACGTAGGATCATCCAACCTGATGTTGAAATCAGGTGCTATGGTCAAGATTACACTCCCTTTATCAAGAGTAGTCAGCAGGGTACCAATAAGAGCATTTTGGTACGTTATATAGGCAGTGTCCAAGAGAGATATCCTGGCTGTCGCAGGAATACCTTTTCTTCCATGTAAGGTAAAAACAAGTCATATAGCTCCAACATGAAGATGTGTATGATTCTGTTCCCTCCATAAAGTTGGATGATCCTAAGTTATCTAAATGTCTACAAGCTCAGATCCAGATCACTGGAGCAGATCAAGATCCTACAGCCATCATGGCTACTTTTCATCACCAGATGATCTATCATCTGTAGAATCATGCGTTGGACATAAACTTTCCCAACTCTACATCGGATGCTCTTTACATGGTTGTTGATGTTGCCAATAATCAGACAACTATCATTCAGATCCCGAAGCAATTACCTACACAGGAGCTTGAAAAGTTGATGCCTATAGAATGGATTACTAACTACCAGAAGGTATTCCATGCACCTCATCGACACTCGTTTCATACAACGACTCCTCTGATTTTGAAGACACTAAGAGATGGCTCAGTCAAATCCATCTACACTAGACATAGCGACGACACGCCTGGTCCTTCTACATCAGGCTCAATCTTAATGATCCAGCCCATTGAACCTTATGATCTACCAGATCTATCAATTGGGGCAACAAGCCTTAAGATCCAGCCCGTATTCTCTTATACAGAAGGTAAAGACGGTCCTCCTATTCATTATTTCAAACCCAATGGAGATCCAATCTATGTAAGTCATCATCGTGGACACTTTCTATAGGATGTCGACCTATCCATGTGTGAACCAGACTGTGAGATCTGTCTCAACCTAGAGTCAGACACAGATGACAATGATCCAATATATCAACAGAGAAGGAAGAAGAAATCCAAGCCCAAATCTAGGTGCTTGCCTTCTCGTGACTATCCTCACCAAGATGAGGATCCAGATCAAGATGATTATAATGGTCTATCCATGATAGAAAGATCCAGACCAAAGTCTCTTAGAGAGATGCTCCGATCATCTATGTTTCCAAAGTCAGATGTCTACAAATCTACTGGTGTATCATGCAGATCAAAGCCAGCAATTCGTGTTACAACTCCTCCTCTTGTACCTTGCATGATGGTACTACCAGATGAGGATAACTTTCCTCAATTATCCAAGAATACTGATGAATCACAGAGGGTTATCTTTAAACCATATATTAGAGCATCAGGAATTACTTCACAAGGAACTCCAATGTCAAATCCTAATGATGAAATGTTAAACTGGCAGACATCTAATGCAGTAGCACAGAACAAAGTTTTGAGAGGGATTGATTCTAAGCTGGATGGAATTAGTCAACAAAATACAGCTATTCATCGTAAAGTCAATTCTGTTGCAGAACAGATATAAATGATGTATCGATCGTATAAAGCTCAGATTCAACGACTTGATGCTGAACTCAAACAATACATCTCAGCCCAATACATGGAGCCAGAATTTGACTTGAAAGTTCGAAAGATACAAAAGATACAAAGGACTGTACATCAAATGGAAGCAGACATGCATGCTTCTCAATCTCAACAGATATATGGCTTATCATCTTCAGAGTTCTCTACTCTTCAGCCATCATATTCGACACCTATGTATCAATGGTATACAGAAGTAGCTGACTATTCAAAGGTATTCAAGTTTAACTATCCTTTGATTAGACAGTACGTATGTCCTCAGAAAACTCAGAACGAATCACGACGATGAAAGACAAAGTCAACATATAATCGTAAGCTTAAACCTCGAGTTTCTGATCATACTTCAAAGGTTCCAGAAGCTTCATCCTCTTATAAACCTTTTGAGCTAGAAGAACAGTAGAGCAAGCCTTTAAGGATTCAAACTCCTCCAGAATCTCCACCACCAGTACCAGTACAACCTTCCACCACTTTTCTTAGGAAGGACAAAGCTAAGCAGACAAAGTATATAGCTACTCTGACATCTAAACCTCTTGAAGATTTTTCCAGTTCTCTTTCAGAGAAAATTGATTCGAAAAACAATACATCTGAAGTCTCTGCAAGACCATCTAGTTGTTCAGATGAACAAAGTTTCATCGCTTCAGAAGAACAACCATCAGAGTCATCACATGAACCAGTCAGTTCACCATCGACTGATCCTTCAGCTAATTTTGCTGATCTTTCAGAATTATTAAATGTTATGATGACTATGCCTTAATATACTGAAGAACCAGAAATCAGTGAAGCTGAATCCACAGGTATTGAACCATTCAGACTTGAACCAACACCTTAAGAAATACCAGCTACAGCAGCTGCACAACCGAATACAGAGCCTCAAACAGCCAAGCCTACTTCAGGACCTTGGTTTACTTTTGATGATCTACCTCCAAAGAAATGGCGAGATAGACTTCATGAATTTGGGGCTTGGATTGATCTACAAATGACCAGACCTAATTATCCTCTCTCGGATATTTTGTCTAAATTTACATCCAGATTTACTGGTACTTTGCGAGAATGGTGGCAAAGTATTAGTGAGTATCAACGACTTTCAGTATATACAAGTTACAATTGCTGGAGCACTACTTCGTATAATTCATAAAGAATTTATTAGTGACTTCCAGTTGATTGACAAGCAGATCCGTCAAGAATATTTTAAGATGAAAGGTTGTTCACTTAATAAGAGAGATCTTCAAAAGCATTATAAGCGTATGATGAAAAGGTATTATCTCTTGAATGGATGGAATGATGTTAATCTGCGATATACTTTTATCTCATCTCTTCCAGATGAAATACAACCAGAACTACAACGGACCATAACTTCTCTTCAGAGAGACATGGCGACAATATCTCTTAGAGAAATCTATTAGCTTTCTATAGCTTCTCTTGACAAGTTATGTGATCAGCATACTTTGTTCAAGAATATCCTAAAAGGAGGACCAGTTCTGAAGAAGGCATGTAAGCGGCCTCATCTCCAGATTAAATGTAAGGATAAACAGACTTGTAAGTGTCATAGCAACAAGAAAGCTCATTCATCTCAAGTCTCCTTTCATAGTACAAAGTTCCACAGAAAGAAGGAAGGCAAGAATCTTTAGAAGCAGAACTTTAAACAGAAGAACATAAGCAAAAAGTACAGACATATGAGGTTCTTCAAAAAGTCATCACATCAACGTAAGGAAAAGCCTCGATGTTTTATCTGTGAAAGTTTGGAACATTTCGCCAACAATTGTCCTAAGGCAACCAAGAAAGATGCCAAGTTCTTGGAGAAACTTGAAAAACTTATGCCTATTCATCCTCAAAGTCACATTGAAGAACTACTAGAGGAACAATCTAGTGAGGACAGTGAAACATAGTTTGTTGTTTCTGTATCAACAGATGAAGACATATCATCACAGTCATCTGCCTCTAGCAGTGATGATTCGTTATACATGCTACAGCAGACATGTATGAAAATAGATAGTACTCCAATTCGACCTTATGTCCAGATCCAGATATTTCAGCAAGACAAATATGATCCCCCCATTAAAGTCATTAGATTTATGGATACTAGTTCCAACCGTACGATCATGAAGCCCAACATCCTACCAGCAGAAGCATGGACATCTCATGAGGAATATTTCACTGCAGCTGATAGGAATTCTTTCAAGATTGGGTTACAAATAAGAAGCAAAATTTGCATCCGCTTCTTTCCTTAGTGTACAGTTTGGACTAGAGTACTTGGAAGCAAGCTACCAGGCCCAGATCTTCTGATTGGCATGGATGTTTACTGCAAAGCCAAACATCTACAGATCTTACCCACAGGCCTCAGGTGCCGAAACCTTATGAGTCCTTACATTGACATAAAAAACGAGTTTAAACTTACAAAGGTTCCTACATGTCACTATCATCTCTCATACAAGGAGATTCTTGCCGTCAAAAGAGGTATAGAAAAGTTCTCTATCCACCTCACTCCTTTTCATTTCTTTATTGAAATGGATAATACTTCCTTCCCCAAAATACTTGAACAAGTTGGTAAAAAGATTCCAAACTATCAACTTTTGCGCTGGCAAGAGTGGTTCTCTTCTTATAAATTTAGCATCAAACATTTGAAAGGTCATCAAAATCTTATTGTAGATTACCTCTCTAGAACTTCAAAACCACTCTTATTTTTCTCCTCTACTCTTAAGCTTCCTATTCCATTATTTTGGCTTATGGAGTTTCCTCGCTTTGCTAGATATCGTAGAGAGTTTCCTCCTTTGTTTTATAGACCACCTATTTGTGTAAAAGATCTTTATCCTTTGTTGCCATAAAGTCTTTTTTATTATTTGCATCTTGTTTTAGTTAAGGAGGATATTATTCCTAGCCCTAGTTTCTTTGATCCTACTTTGCCATAAAAAATGATATATCATCTGTTTGATGATATTGATGACTGTACCTTATGGCATCTTTGGGCTATGACAACATTATATGCTTGTTTCGTTGCTTTCTCACCTTTACATCTGTATAGACATCTGTCAGATCCTTCTGAGTCCAGATCTCTTTTGTGGACATTTTTAGAATGGTTTCAACCTTTTGACAAATGGAGAAAGGAAATGTCTGATATTTTAACTCATCATTACTTATGGGAGAGTTCTTTACAGAACAAAGAA
>JAOQML010056071.1:0-10137 GCA_027568935.1 Erythroxylum urbanii
GGATAAGTCAGTTACTTCAGATGAAGAAATCAATCAGACAGTTGATGACCGAGATAATGTGATGAGGAATAAGCCCAAGTTTGAATTTCTTTGAGGGGCACAGGGACTATGTGCTTTACATTTTTGAAGTATGGTTTGACATTTTTTTAATTAAAAAACAAAAACAAAAAAAGGAAAATAAAAGTCAAAAAAATTGTTTTTTTAGTTCTTCTTTAGTTTTTATGTTGCCATTGTCATCCCATCTTTTTGGTAGTTTGTATTGTGACTTCTATTTGGCTCCACCAAAGACTTTAGAGCTATCTCATTAATATGGGTCTCTCTCTCGGGTATCTCTCTCTCTTTCAGGTATATCTTTCGGTGTTCTGAATGGTGGTAAATTTTCATCTTGACATGCTTGTGATTCTTCCACTGTATCTATTGTTGATTCTTATAATTATGTGCTTTGACACTGTTTTGTCCCAAGGGTAGACATCAGATTGTTTTTGGTGACTGTTCCATTCAAGGGGAAATTTCAAGGTACATGTATGACTATTTGTCTTACTTTTTGACATCTTTTGTCCCAAAGGAGAGAAATTTGGATGATTGAATTATCGTTACTATAGACGTTCATTAGAACTTGATGTTGCATTAAGGAGGAGTTCTTAGATTATGGTTAGAATTTCTATATGCCTAATTATATGATTTAGGGGGAGCTTCCGATTTGTGACAAATATGCCAAAAAATAGGAGATTGTTAAATATATATACTTTATCATCTTGAATTCGAATACCAGTTGGATAATGTTATAAACAGAATAGAATTCTATCTTGACTAGGAGTTTATTTGGTGAAGGATTATTTAAGGGTATTTTACTTGTACATACGAAGGGTTTTCAACAAAAAAAAAGAAGAATAAAAGATGTGGTTGCTGTTTAAGGTGAAAGTAGATAACACATCTGTTTTTACAGATGAAAAGTGATGGTCTTTTGGTGAACAAAAACATATAAACCAGCAGTATTTTTCTTGTGAGTATGACGTGCGTACATATGTGGGTGAAAGAGTAAGTGCAGTGGGTGAAATAGTTTAACAAAAAAACTTGCGGTAGAAACAGGTGCTGTGATTTTTAGTTAATAACTGAAACAAGGTTTGCAGTACATTTTTATGAGTGCGTGCATAGATGTATACGTGAAGTGTGTGCTATGGGTGTTTTGTTCTTTAACTAGTTATACATGTTCATAACTTGAGGAATATATAAGATCTATGGAAGAAAAATACATGAGTGTTGTGTGTGTTCAGTGAGTGGAGATTACGTATTCTTCAACTATTAATATACATAGGTACTGCTTGAAAATCTCATGGGAGTCACGACTTGTGTTTTATGAGTAGAGTTTGCGTGTTTTTTTCTGATTGCATTTACGGGTATTGCTTGAAAAATCTATGGGGAGTCCCAGCAGAAGGTTTGATCAAGTTGAAAAATTATTCTTATGGAGTGGCTCACATCTACGGACAACTGTCAGATCTTTTTGAAGGACCTATGATCATTGGGAAGTTGTTCTTTGTTTCTTTCTCAAGTGTTTTTATTTACGGTAAATTTTGTCTAATCACTTAAGTTATTTATTTAGGTTTCTTCAGTCATAATTTTGTTGAATAAAATCCTCTATTGAGGTTAACACGAGTCAGTCGTGTTATCGGGAGTGAAAATCTTTCACAGGTAGTGAGATCGAGAGATAGTGTCAAGGGGCGACTGGTGTCGGCTCAGCAAAGCCTTGGGTAAATCTATTGTACTTCAGTAAAAGAATTAATCTGAGTGAGAGATCCGTCGACGTAGGCAAGGAGTGTCAAACTACGTTACCAAATTTCTGGTGTCACTTGTTATTTCACTTTTGATCAGTTTTATTTTTTTGTGCCAGAGACAATCACATAAAATCGGACAGTTTGCGAAACTACTACCCCTACGGTTTTTCAGTTGCGAATGTTTACAATGTATTATTAAAAAAAACTCAGAACATATTTGTAAGTGTTAAACAGTAGTATTAACACTTAATCATTAATATTTACTAACATTACAGAAATTTGTAATAAAAATTTTAAATAATTTTATCAATATAATAATATGATATATGGAGTAATATGAACTTTGAATTAGAAGTTACCCACTTCATACACTCATAGAACTAGAACAATAATAGTCCACATTCAATAGTACGCAACTTGACCCCTAAGCAGTAGATATGTTGTTTGACAAATTATTACAGGTACAACAATAAATGAACTTTAAAGGTGAGTTTAGTTGATTGACTCGCTAACTGACAATGATATAATTATTTATTTGGATTCTAAGTAACATGAGAGTCGATAAAGGTAAACGAGTCCCCGATGTCTGGATTCCCCAGAAGGGTCCTTGCACGTTCGAACGCACCAATTGGAACAGTAACAGTTGTTCCCTTAAGTGTAAGATTTTTCACACCCTCTTGTGACAACTTTTCCGCTATAGCTAAATTTGTCGAGGATGTAGTGAATAAGTCGCTAGATTTAGACCTAAAACATAATCAGTATAGAAGTTAGATACTGTCATATTATTAAACCGTTTAATGAACTAAAATTAGAGTGACATGTATACGTACATAAGCAGAGGAAGTACTCGAAATTGATGAAATTTCCAAATCAACCGATTTCCCTAATCCTTTACGGACTGTTGTGACATTGTTTCCACCTCTATGGCCATACATGTCATATTCGAGACTCAAGGAAGCTTAAAACAACATGTAGTATAAACCATCAAATGTGAATATATATAATAGTTTTATAAAGGGAAATGAGATGTACATAATAAGGAAAGTGACATTGTTCGGATGATAATAAACACCTTGAAGCAGAAGATTAGCCATGGAAGGCAAATGATGATTAGTATATAAAGTGGAGATTTCATCTTCACTGTTGTTTTTCTCAGTAGGGACAATTTTGCCATATTTCGCCCAATGGAATGAATTAGGGCAATCTGGAACTAGTCTCTATGTCGACGTTCCTTAATTATAATGTTAAGAGGTAAATTTTGTAAAAGTTGATAACTAGTCCTGTTTAGTATGGCTATATTCTTCATGCACATAAATAGACATGACTATATGCTTCATGTACATAAATATAGTATTATCTATATGTCTCTATATTACTATTAATGGAAATGAAAAAAGGTAAAATACTTTTGAAACAATTTCATTAATGCAGAAACAGAGCTTTCATAAGATTAAAGTTAAACGTCGATTGGAAGATAGATATAAAGAAATAACAAAGATAAACAGTAAATCATCTTCAAAACACAACCAGAAACACAACTCATACATCAAATGCATAATTAAGAACTCACAACAAACCCCTAAAGAGCTTTAGTGAATAATCATAATACATAGAAAGAACAAAAGAATAATCACAAAAGGACACAATAGAACAAAAGAATAATATCGATTCAGTGAATAATCGTTTTTTGACAGTGATGAGTAGAACACAAAACCCAAACAAGTTATCTACGAGAAGATTTTGGATTTTCCAAAAGCTTTGTATAATCCACATGCAAATACCCGTGTGCTTCACAAGACTAAGGGAAAGCGCAAAGTCACAAATGCCAAGAATGATGCATTCAGATAAGTTCCTCAGTAGACAAAATCCAGAAATAACAAGAGAAGATTCAATAACAGTAAGCTCAACTAAACTGATTCAACTTTGAAAACTAGTTGAGCAAAATCCAAATTCTCCAAATGACAATATGCAAATAACATAACACAAAGAAATAAAAAAAAATACAAAACATAAAGAAATCAACTTTAGCTCTGCAAAAAACACCCTATGTATAGATCTACACAAAAAATGTCCAAATCTACCCTAGAAGGGTAAAAATGGTAACTTTTCTATTTAACAATTTAAAATATTTGTTTTCTTTCTCCCGTTATCTCGAGAGCCAAATGCAAACATCACATGTAAACAGGAGAAAATCGATCGAAGATATACTAAAACTTCTGACAAACCAATATTGTCGAACAAAGAGCCGATCTAGTTAGTAAAAGATGTAGAAATTGTTTCCACAAGTGAAAATACAAAAGATAGTAAAAAAAGAAGTGACAGGATTACATACCGTGGTTTGATCAAGCCAACGACTTTGATAGGTGGGTAAGACATCAGAGATTGGTGGTTTTGGGAAGACTTGACGGAAACTACAAAGGAAGAACTAATTGAAAATAGAGGTAAAGCTTTTTCAAGAACAATACAGAAGTAAAGAAAATGGTAAGGTTTTGGCAACATTTTGTAAAATTCATTGAAGGATTATTATACTTTTAGGTAATGAAAATAGACAAACGACGTCGTCATTTGGAAACTATATGGAAATTAATTTATACACTGTTCAAATAAAATAAAATTGACTAACTATAGGCAGATAATTATACATCAAGGATACATAATTTCAAAAAACTTATTTAAAGAAATTAAACATTTTAATTATTGTAATTAATCAAAATAATAATAATATAAGAAGACATTGTAATATAATTATAAAACTATTTCTAACAATTTATATTTAAAGATTAGTCATTCTTAAAAATTAAGCAAATGAAGAACAACTGCATATATAGGTGATGTTTTCAAATATTCGTAGTGAAATTATACTTTAAGGCGACAAAAATTTCCACCATAAAAAAAGGTTAAAGAAACATTTTTTACGATGATTTAGAAGATTGGTAGCAAAATGTTGTACATTCAACGATGCTGTAGGTATTTTGTAGCAAAAGCATGGAATTTAGCGATGAATCTTTGTTTTGTCGCAAAATCAGGGAGATCAGAATAATATAACTACGTCATTTTTTACGTTTTTCCAAATGTTTTGGCGACGATTGTCATATATCATAGCTAAAGGTTTCTCATTTTAAGACGAATCTAGTTTACGTAGCTGAATGTTAAATCATTCACCATCCATTTCTTCTGGTGTTCTTATCAATTTTGTGTTGCTATCTTCCCCCAACTGTCGTCTCCTGTAATTCAGCTTCTTCTGGTAAGTTTGTCTTTGATTTGTTCTGGTTTGGTTTTCGAAAATGTTATGCATACCGATTGTTTAAAACAGTTTTTTTAAATTATTTCTTGAGTTGTTGAAGTGGATTGATGAAATATGTTGTTGGGTTTGTGTTAAAGTTGTTAATGTTGATGAAGGAAGGGAAAAGAATGAATGAATGGTTAAAATGGGTGTGTTTTATGCTTTGCCTCGAAGGTATTCGATGAAATGTTCATTCTATAGTTCTATGTTATTTTTTGTCCGAAATTCATTCATGCATATCGATTTTTTAAAACAATGATCCAAAACAACAAATTTAACCATTTGTTTGTGTTCTGTTTTGTTGGAACATTAAAGACGTCACTAAAATGAAAATGAAAATGAAAAGCAACAAATGTTCAAGTTAAATTTTAGATTCTAAATAAATCATTTTCTCCTTGGTTAGAATATGTCCAATGGGTAAAATTATTATTCAAAAATTTAACTTCCATAGGATATATACCATAATTCTAAATAAATCATTTTCAAATAACCTTTATAGGATATATACCACAACAATTTTAAGGACTCTAAACACGAGTTTGTTACCTACACATCAAGGACGTAACTCAAGGATCTTTAATAGGTTGGATTCAACTTCCAATATTAAATAGAAATATGTATTTGTTTATTAGAATAATCCCTAAAGCATCTTTATTCTATTTTGCCAAAACTTATCTTTAGACCAATAGGAAAGTATGGTGCTTATCCACAAAAAAATCAACCTTGTTTCTTCCATGTCTTAATTATTGGCATATCCTAATCTTCGTTCTTTATATACAGTTTAGATATTTATAAATTATGTCATCATAATGTCTATGCATATTAAATATGAGTTTAGGTTGTTTAAATTTTAATTCATAGTCATCAATTTAGTAGGAATAGATTTTGATGTTCACCAAATCCTTTGTGTATTTTGTAGATTTTTTGTTCCTCTTCTTGCTTGGAGCCAAAACCACATAATTTATATGGCATCCTCAGGCTCTATTCCAACAGCATAAACAAGTCAACTCAACTGTATACAACTATATAATTGGTGCATATCGGTTGTCATTTCATTTTGTTGTATATTGTTTACTTAATTGGTGCATATGTGTAATATTAAACATAGGATTTTTAACTTAAAATAAAATGAAAAATGCATATTATAACTCTGTTATCTTCTTATATTGTATAGCTAAATGGATAAGAGTTGGTGTCTCATCGAAAATGGTCAACTAAATATGTAGAAGGAGATAAGAGTTTCATGCAATTTGTAAGAGAAATGATGGGTGATGAATGTAGTATTCGTTGTCCATATGTTGATTGCTTAAATGTGGACTTTCAAATTCAAGATGTGGTATATAATCACTTGCTCATCCGCGGGATAGACAAATTCTATGGTCCATAGATTTATCATGGTGAACGTAAGGAAGCAAGTTGTAGTAGAAGTGCTGGTACATCTTATGATGAGAATTACAATAATGATGATGATTGCGATGTGATTGATGATGGGATTGATGGAATTGATGAGATATTAGACATTTGTCAGAATTATATGGAGACTATGAATGAAACAGGAATGCCTAACATAATTGGTAGTATGGCAGAAGATAATATTAGGCAGTTATTGAAAGTTTCCAAAGAGCAATTATAGCTGGGGTGCTCTAATTTTTCTCAACTCTCATTTATTATGAAGTTGTCGCATTTGAGGTTTATAATAAATGGAGTAACAAGTCATTTGACATGTTAATTGACTTACTAAACGATGCATTACCTATGAGACATAAGTTACCGAAATCTTACTATGATGCGAAGAAACTGTTAAGGGACCTTGCATTAGGATATAGTTCAATTCATACTTGTAAGTACGATTGTGTTCTTTATTTGAAGGAAAGTAAAAAACTTCAGGAGTGTCCTATTTGTGGTACATCAAGGTGGCATGTGGATGATGGGAGAGGGAAAAAGATACCAATTAAAATCCTTCGATACTTTCCTATTAAACCATAATTACAAAGGCTGCTTATGTCAACAAAAACAGCCATAGATATGAAGTGGCATAAAGATAAACGCATTGATGATAACATTATATGTCATCCAACAGAATCAATGGCATGGAAAGAGCATGATAGAAAGTTCCTATGGTTTAGACAAGATTGTTGTAAGGTTCGACTTGGATTGGCCTCAGACGGATTTAATCTTTTCAATAATATGAGTAATTTATATAACATGTGGCTTGTGATTCTAGTCCCATATAATTTACCTCCATGGAAGTATATGAAAGAGCTTTTTATGTTTCTGTCTTTACTTATTCTAAGACCTACTACTCCTAGCAAGGACATTGAAGTTTACTTGCAACCATTAATTGATGACTTAAACGAACTATGAGAATATGGATTACAAACTTTTGATGTTGTTGAAGGTAACACATTTACAATGCATGCTGCTGTATTGTGGACTATAAATGATTTCCCAGTTTATAGGAATTTTTCGGGTGGAGCATTAAAGGTTATATAGCTTGTCCTGTCTGTAATCATCAAACATATTCAAAAAGGAAATGAAGTAAACTATGTTATACAGGTCATCGCCATTATTTGAAACATGGGCATAGATGGAGAAGAAGTAAACAGTTTAATGGCACAGTTTAATTAGGTGAAGCTCTAATGTAGTTGTCAGGTGATGATATTGCTTACCAGCTATCACATTTGGGTGACATTACACCTGGAAAACACCAAAGTAATAGAAAAGCATAAGAGAAATGATATTGAACTGAATTGGACTAAAAAAAGCATATTTTTCAACTTGCCATATTAGAAGGAATTACTATTGAGGCACACTCTTGATGTCCTTCAAATTGAGAAAAATATTTGAGAGGTCCTTTTAGGGACTGTCATAGGAATTGATGGGAAATCCAAAGACACTATTAAGGCTAGATTGGACTTGGAAGACATGAATATTAGAAAAGATTTGCATTTGAGAGGAAGAGATAATGGATCATACTTTATTTCCCTTGCTTGTTACGATATGGAAAAAACTGAGAAACAAGCATTCTGTCAATTCCTCTAATCAGTCAAATTTCCTGATGGGTATGCATCTAATATAGGCCATTATGTGAATGTTAAAGAGGGAAAAGTGTCAGGGTTGAAAAGTCAGGATTGTCATATACTTTTGTAACGACTACTTCCTGTTGGAATATGTGGGTGTTTGCTGAAGGATGTGTTTCTTACTTTAGGTCAAGTGGGAGAGTTTTATAAGCAATTATATTGCCAAACACTTAAAGTTGAAGAGCTTGATAAATTGGAGAAAGACATAGCATTGATTCTATATAAGCTTGAATTATTATTCCCCCCATCGTTTTTTGATGTTATGGTTCATTTGGGAATTACTTACCATATGAAACAAAACTTGGGGGTATGTTGATGTTTGTAACAATTCCTAGGTTTTAAACTGTTTATGTTCAGGTTTTTATACTTTCTTAAGCATTATGTACGTAATAGAGCTCGACCAGAGGGGTCAATTGTAGAGACTTATATAGCAAATGAATGCTTGATTTTTTGTTCAATGTATTTAACTGATGTGGAGACAAGATTTAATAGACTAGAACTTAACTTTGATTTTGATGACGATGGTGGGTTGTTTATTTTCTCCCAAAAAGTTTGGCCACTTGATGCGGGTAAATATGTGGAATTAAGTAAAGACAAAATTGAAATTGCCCATTGGTATATTTTGAACATTTGCGAGAACGTTGATACATACATAAAGTACGTATATTCCTTTTCATTCAAACAATCATATTACAATGTCCTTCATTAACTCTAAGAACTTGTGTTTTTTTTTTTGGTTATAGAGCACAAAGACATCATTTGCAGCAAAGGGATCATTAATGTTGAAGAAAGACATAGACAGAAGTTTGTATCATGGTTTAGAAATCGAGTAAGTTGTTATATTAATTACATATTATAAAAATATGAGAATATGATGAGATCGTCATATTTATTCTCGATTTGTTGTATAGATGATACGATTACATAACCGTAACGTATAAGAAGTGACAACAACATTATATAGCTTAGCATATGGACCTCATATATATAGGAAGAAATATTCAGGTTGCAGTGTTAATGGGGTATGATGTCACATACAAGATCAAGATAGTCTAGTTAGAAGTCAAAATAGTGGGATTGTCGTTGAAGGATGTCATAACGACGAAATTATTGACTTACACGGTGTCATCTGAAATTATAAAGTTGCACTACATCAAGGATAAAAAGGTTGTTCTACTTAAATGCAAATGGTTTGATCTAACTAACATGAGAGTGAACGAGCATATTACTAGCATAAATGTTAGTAAGACATGGTATGATAATGATCCTTTTGTCCTTACAAGTCAAGCCAAACAAGTTTTCTACGTCAACAATATTGTGTTAGGTAACAATTGGAAGGTTGTCCAAAAGTTTCAACAAAGGAATGTCTTTGATTTTTGTGAAATGGATATTGCTGAATTGAATTAGGATGCTGATGAAGTCTATCAAGATATTGGATTGGAGATCAATAATGAAGGTATTCTAGTAGAAGATGCGTTAAATATATCATCATTCTATAGGAGAGATGTCGAGCACAATATAGTTCAATTGGATGAAGTCCAACCTCATCTTATCTTATAAACAGATGAAGACTATAGTTAGGATGACTTCAATGACAATGACGAAAATTTCCTAGATTATATTAGTGATGAAGAATCAAATGATAATGTACTTAATGATGATGATTTTCTTCATCTTTATCATGATGATTGAATGTAAGCACAGTTGAGTTTGTATTGTTTCAAATGTTAATAAGATAATTGTCTTATGTTGTTGATGTTTTAGTAAGTTTAATTTATGATGACTATAAGCATATTTTTAATGTTTCACTTATGTTTTTGCAGATGTTGATGAATTTCAACATCTTGATCCTGACGATTTCTGTAAATAAATTATTTTTGTTGTTTAAAATGTTAAGAATATAATTGTCTGATGTTGTTGATGTCTTAGTAAGTTTAATTTATGATGACTATAAGCATATTTTTAATGTTTCACTTATGTTTTTGCAGATGTTGATGAATTT
>JAOQML010056090.1:0-10136 GCA_027568935.1 Erythroxylum urbanii
GATTACTCTCTCTCGAGTTATAATCTTTAAACCCTAATTAATAATCCCTAATTTAAATTATGGAATTGTGATCTCTCATTTCACAATTGACCCAAAACCTAAATTAGTTCTAAAATTATCTATTAAACTGTAAGGAACTTATGCTCGATCTCTCGTTACACAATTTCACCAGTTTGATTCAATTCTTATCTATCAATTTACCTAACTCTTGTTAGCCTAAATTGATAATATTCATTTGGCTCACCCTCTTAGTTTGTTGCTGAATTATTAAGAACAGATATTGAATCACAAAATAACCCAAATAAAACACAATGAATCAATTATCATTAATCTCAAGAATCAAATCCCGAAGGTGAGTTTAGACAAAAATTGACATTCAACATAATATATTCTCGATAATTATCTCAATTTCATACATCAACAAAACTGAAATAAATTGGAAAATATGCTCAGAATGGACTCGTGGAGGCAGCGACAGTAGGAAACCACCTATTCCGGTAAGTACTTCGCGTCAAGTTTGGTCTCTGTGTCTCTCTTCCGTTGTCTCCTTCCTCAAATCTCTCATTAGCTCTCTAGGGTTCTGAAATTGCTGATGTGAAAAACTCTCTCCCAGCCTCCTCCTTCTGTCTTATAATGTTCCTTTTATATCTCAGAATCCCTAGGTTTAATCCGGGGTTGAAATGGTCTGAAAAATTATGCAAAACTTGAGATTTTACATCAGCCCAACGTAGGACATGATCATGGCCCTGCCTGCCAGGATCGTGGCCCAAAGTGCACGATCGTGGTCTAGCACATACCTCTCTATCACGATCGTGGCCCAAAGCGCACGATCGTGGCCAGGGTCCTTTCAACTTGCCTCTTTCTATCACGATTGTGTCCTATTGTGCCACGATTGTAGGCCGTGTTTTTTACCAGAAACTCTTTAAAACTTCTCCATTCTTTGTCGTTTACCCTAAAACGTTAGCAACACATCAAGGTACCTCAAAAATATAACATTTAAGCTCAAAGTCTCATACTAACCCATAAAAACACTTAAACACATAAACTAACACAATTAAAACCTAAATACACACTAAACATTCAAATTAACACTAAATACTTAACAAATTAAACCCTAAAACACAATGCAAATCAAAACTATCAGGGGCGGTAATACCGTCGAAAACTCACTGAAGGAAAATATATCTGTTGGTAAATCCCCGACACTAATTTATTGCGAGAAGTGTGCTTGCCTAATTTTTTAACGAGTATCACGTTTTCGTCGCCATATTTCGTCGAAAAATTTACCGTGATATTTTTCCTCCACCTTTACCAACTAAAATTTTTCCCATCGCAAAATCGATTTTTTCACGACAGTTTTACTGACGGAGATTGTTTTTTCGTCTCTAATTAGCTATGGTATTTGTTCCATCGATAATTATTCGTCATTAGTTTATGGTTTTCTTGTATTGTTGAACTCCAATTTTCTACATTTTGGTTTTGTCAATTATTCATTGTTAGTCATTTAATTTTAATTTAATTTTTCAGTTTATTTTTATTAAACAATTTTGTTTCTTAAACAAAGTTTGATCTGAATTAAGTGGTGCCTAAGCATCAATCCCTGTGGGATCGATACCTGCTTTCTAACTGTAAGTCACAACTCGTATACTTACAGTTTTTGAGCGTAAAACTAGTAGACTATTTTGCAAAATTAATAAACAAGTTTTTGACACCACTGTTAGGGATTGTTTGTTTAACATCTTGTTTAGTTTAGATTAATTTGATTTAAGAGTTTTCTATAATTTGCTTTGTGTATTTATAGGTGCATGAACACAAGGAGCACGCGAAGATCGACAGAATTCAGTGAAGACGAGTTTCCTGATATGCAAAGCTTCGAAATCTTACACAAAGAGATATGGCTGAAGAACAAGAGCAAGGAGGAGCTGTGAGAACACTAATGGACATCATGAGGCCAGGATTTAGTCCTCAAGGAGTTACAAGGCCAGTGGTTCAAGGTAATAATTTTGAGATCAAGCTGGCACTCCTCAATATATTACAAAATAGTACGTAATTTTATGGGCTATCCAACGAGGATCAGAATGCCTACATTGCTAACTTTTTAGAGATCTACGACACTTTCCGATTCGGTGGAATGTCTGATGATACAGTAAAGTTAAGGTTATTTTTTTCACATTGAAAGATCGGGTGAAAGCGTGGTACAATTCACTTAATTCAGGGCAAATTACTATTTGGGAGCAACTAGTCCAAGCATTCCTCGCGAAGTACTTTCCGTTAACTAAGACGACGAGGATCATTAAGGAAACTACAAATTTTTAGCAGAATGATGGGGAATCTCTTTATGAAGCTTAGGAGAGATTTAAAGAACTACAGAGAAGTTATCCCCACCACAACCTTTTAAGGGAGTTCCCGTTGCAGACGTTTTACAATAGCGTGAATCAAAGTACGAGACGAACCATAGATGCAGCCGTTGGAGGTTCTGTAATGAGGAAGACCATAGAAGCAGCTTGTGTCCTTTTAGAGGAGTTAGGCCAGCAACAGTTGCATGTGATCAAGCAAGAGGAGTAGACAGAGGCAAAGGGAGTAAAAAGGTATGATCCTTATTGACTATGTTATTGCTTTGTAGGCACAGATTACAGCCCTTACGAAGCAGTTGAACAACATGCAAGGAGCATCTTCCTCTACAACTAAGGCGATGCAAGTACAAAGTGAGCCGTACGGGCAAAATAATTATGGCTCCGTTGAATGTTTTCTGTTGGGATTACTTGGGCCAGCTGCAGAGAGGTAATAACCTGTACTCAAATTATTATAATCCATCCGAATTTTTATCGGAATATTAACAATGCAGGTGGCCAAGTGAGACTGCAAAGACCTTTGGGATTTCAGCAAGATCGAATTAGATCGATGGAGAGCAAAATGGACAAGTTTATAGAGATTTTTGGTTCCAAACTGGCAAATCAAGAAGAAAACCAAAAGAAAATGTTTGCTAGCTAGGAGGAGAGTCAAAAGAGGATGGAGGCGAAGTTTGATCAGATTGTGAAGAACCATGCCTCATCAATCCATAACTTGGAGATTCAAGTAGGTCAACTTGCTAACGCTTTATTTTCTAGAAGTGCAGGTAGCTTACTGATAATACTGAGGCCATTTCAAGGGAGCAACTCAAGGATATTACACTTCGAAGGGGCAAGCAGATGGAAGAATCAAATGTGAAAAAGGAAAGACAAGAAAAAAGAGAAAGGTAAGGAGATAAAAGAAGGAAGGCCTTATGTAGCACCACCATCATACAAGCCCAAACTCTCGTATCCACAGAGGGTGAAACAACATCAAATGGACACCCAATTTTCTAAGTTTTTGGAAAAACTGAAGAAGCTACACATTAATTTGTCATTGGTTGAAGCTTTGGAGTGCATGCCCAAGTATGCGAAGTTTTTGAAAGATATACTCACATACAAACGCACTTGGGAAGACAATCAGACGATTACGTTGACGAAAAATTACAGCTCCATCATATCAAGCCAAATGCCTTCAAAATTACAAGATCTAGGGAGTTTCATTATTCCATGTGTTATTGGCGATTTTGAATTTTGTAAATGTTTATGTGATTTAGGTGAAAGTATTAATTTGATGTTTTTGTCTATTTTTAGGAAACTGGGACTAGGAGAGGTCAAGCTAACATTAATGCTAATTCAACTAGTGGATCAATCCATAAAAAGGCCATTTGGAGCTATGGAAGATATATTGGTAAGAGTGGATAAATTTATAATTCTTATTGATTTTGTTGTGTTGGATTTTGAAGCTGATAAGAATTGTCCACTAATTTTGGGTAGGCCCTTTATAAATACTGATAAGGCATTAGTTGATATGTATGAAGGGAAACTTATGTTGAGAATTGGTGATGAATAGTTTGAATTTAATATGTCAAAATTTTTGAAGAAACCAGTGGATGGTAATGTTTGTATGAAAATTGATGTTGTGGATGAATGTGTGAAGGAGGTTAAAGAGGAAGTTGATAAAGTTAATGAAGTTTATAGAGATGAGTGTGTGAAGGAAGAGGATTTATATGAGGAAATTCATTTAGAGAAATTGGAGAGAACTGATACACCTACACCACCTTCTATTGTTAAACCTCCCACTTTAGAGCTTAAACCCCTACCTTCCTATTTGAGATACACCTTTTTAGGAAAGAACCATACTTTACCCATCATTATCTCCAATGAATTAGATTATGAGCAAGAAGAGAAAGTGGTGGCGACCATTAGGAAGAGGATGAGAGCTATGGGATGGCAAAATTTTGATATTAGGGGGATTAGCCCTAATGTAGTGATGCATAGGATTAACCTAAAAGAAGGATGTAGAACTGTACGAGAAAGATAGAGAAGGTTAAATCCAAATATGCAAGAGGTTGTGAAGAAGGAAGTGGTGAAACTTTTGGATGCAGGAATTACTTACCCCATTTTCGATTGTGAGTGGGTAAGTCCAGTATAGTGAGTGTCAAAGAAGGGTGGCATGATGGTGATAGAGAATGAGAAAGGTGAAAAGATTTCCACGAGGACTATCACAAGTTGGCGAGTATATATTGACTATAGGAAGTTAAATTTGGCCACCAAGAAAGATCATTTCCCTTTACCTTTTGTGGACTAAATGATTGAGAGGGTGGCTGGTCATTCTTTTTATTACTTTCTTAATGGATATTTAGGGTACAATCAAATATTTATATACCCAGAACATCAAGAGAAAACCACTTTCACTTATCCTTATAGGACTTTTGCTTATCAGAGGATGCCTTTTGGTTTATACAATGCACCTGCTACATTCAAAAGGTACATGATGGCTATATTTACAAACATGAATAAAAACTTTATGGATGACTTCTCTATCTTTGGAGATTCTTTTGATCATTGTTTGCTTAATTTAGACAGAGTGCTTCAAAGATGTGAGGAGTCTCATCTAGTTTTAAACTGGGAGAAGAAGGAGAAGGAATTGTATTAGGCCATAAGATTTCATACAAGGGGATTGAAGTGGATCGTGCTAAGACAGAAGTGATTGAAAAGTTACCACCTCCCACCAACGTAAAAGATTTTGAGCTTTCCTAAGTCAAGTAGGTTTCTAGAGATGGTTTATTAAGGATTTTTCCATTATTGCTCGATCCCTGACTCATTTGTTAGTCAAAGATGTGCCTTTTGTTTTTAATGATGACTGTTTAGATTCTTTTAACAAGTTGAAGAAGGCACTCATAACAACACCAATTCTGACATCGCTGGATTGGTCTCTTCCTTTTAAAATTATGTATGATGCAAGTGACCATGCTGTTGGTTGTGTACTTAGCCAACAAAAGGAGAAGATGTTCATGCTATCTATTACATAAGTAAAACATTGACAAGAGCACAGCTGAATTACACAACTACTAAAAAGGAATTGCTTGCGGTGGTATTTTCTTGTGAAAAAATTCTTTCCTATCTTTTAGGCTTACAAGTTATTGTTTTTACAGACCACGTGGCATTTGTTACCTCTTCGGGAAGAAGGATGCCAAGGCTAGGCTTAACCGATGGGTACTCTTGCTCCAAGAGTTCAACATTGAGATTAAAGATAAGAAGGGAGTAGAAAATGTCGTAGCGAACCACTTATCGAGGCTTAAAGGAGTACATCATGAAGAGGAAGAGAAAATTGAGGAAAACTTTCCTTAAGAGGCCTTAATAATGGTAGATAATCCTTTCCTTCCTTAGTTTACAGATATTGCAAACTACCTTTTGGTATTCTTCCGTCTAATTTTTCATATCAATAAAGGAAGTGTTTTCTATTTCAATGCTCTTGTTATATTTGGGATGAACCTATACTTTATAAGATCTATGTTGACAGTTTGAATCGCAGGTGTGTCCCTGAAGATGAAATGTCTAAAATTTTAACGCAATGTTGTAGCTCACTTTATGCAGGGCATTCTGGAGCTAATAAAACTGCTGCACGAATCTTAGAGTATGGATTCTATTAGCCGACCCTATTTAAAGATGCTTAAGATTTTGCGCTTAAGTGCAATAGATGTCAAAGAATGGGCAACATATCAAAGAGGGATGAGATGCTGCTTTCAAACATAATGGAAGTGGAGATATTTGATTTATGGGGCCTGGACTTCATGGGATCATTCCCATCCTCTGCAGGTAACACCTATATATTAGTTGAGGTTGATTATGTTTCTAGAAGGGTTGAGGCAATCGCCACTCTAACTAATGATGGCAAGGTGGTTCAAAAGTTTATTAAGAATATTTTTACTAGATTTGGGGTACCTAGAGCGATTATAAGTAATGGAGGTAGTCATTTTTGCAAAAAACCGTTTAAGATCCTTTTAAGAAGATATAATGTTCATCGTAGAGTGGCTACCCTATACCACCCCTAAACTAGTGGCCAAGTGGAGTTGCTGAATAGAGAGCTAAAAACGATTTTGGAGAAGACAATAAGCACTTAAAGGAAAGATTGGGCTTTGAAGCTGGATGATGCATTGTGGGCTTATAGGACAGCTTTAAAAACTCCCATATGCACAACACCATATTGACTTATGTGTAGTAAGGCTTGCCATTTACCATTAGAGTTAGAGCATAGAGTCTATTGGGAAATCAGGAAATTGAACATGGATTGGAAGCTAGTAGGAGAAAAGAGATTGTTACACCTTGATGAGTTGGAAGAATTAAGATATGATGCTTAGGAAAATGCCAAGCTATACAAAGAAAGGGCTAAGAAGTGGTATGATGGCCACATCAAGAAGAAGGAATTTAAGAGTGGAGACTTGGTACTTTTATTTAATTTAAAACTTTAGCTATTTCCCGAAAAGCTCAAGTCAAGATGGAATGGACCCTTCAAGATTCTTCTAGTGTTTCCCTATAGAGCTTTAGAGCTAGAAAAGAGAAACATTCAAGGTCAATGGGCATTGTTGCAAGCCATATATGGAGGGACATATCCTTTAGAAAGGTAAGTTATCTTTTTTATTTCTTAAACTCTTTCGTTAATGTATAAGGAATGGTCAAGTTAATGATCTTAACTTAACATGTTTGTTTTATTTTGATTGTTCATGTTAACTTGTTTGTTTGATTTTTTCAGTTATGATTAGGTTTAAATTGAGTTTACTTAATGTTTATTTAGATTTTGTTTGAAATTCAACTTGTTTCTCGTCAAATGTTTTATTGGTGAGATTATTTTGACGTGTTTATAGGATGTGGGAACATTAAGAATGCATGCTAAGCTTGGAAAAAGGTTTAGGAGTGAGGAAATTACACCAACCCACGATTGTGGGAATTGGTAAGTTTCCCACAACTGGGGGAAAACTCCCCAGAAAGTTTCTAGAGAGTAAACCCACGATCGTGGGAATTGGTGTGATTCCTACGATCGTGGGAAATCTCTCTAGAAAGTTTTTGGAGAGAGAACCCACGATCATGGGAATCCCATCCGAGGGTAATTTTAAATTTCCCTCCCCTCTTCTTCTTTTGTTCACTCTTCAAATTTTCACACCCTCTCTCTCTAACCCTATGAAACTCCCTCTGTAACTCTCTAAAATCCTTCATTTTACACTAGAGTCTTGGAGTTTTCTTTATCTCTTTTTATAAATCTTTCAATGCTTTGCTCTTATCATGTATTAATCATTAAAAAATACAAGGATTTAGTTAAGATTTTTCTCTCTCTCTATAGAAAACAAATTCATCTCTCTTTCTTTTATTGTTGCAGGTTTTCATCTTCCAATGGCTCTAAAGAAGATGGCAGCTAGGAAACCGACCAACAAATTGCACCTTCAAGTCTCTGGTGAAGGTAAACCCGATTTGGTGGTAACTTTTTGTGCCCCATTCCCTATTTATTCGAAGGATGAAGGTATGTGTTTCTGAGACCTTAAAGATAGGGAATTGATTACTCCTCAATACCTTGATTTTGAATTATTAGAAACCATAGGAGTGAGGTGAAATGTGGAGTGATTAGCTGTGAACATAGGTTGGAATAGATTCATTTGTTTTGATGTGCCTATTTACCCTATGATGACTATAGAGTTTTTCACTACAATATGCTATAATCCTAAAATGGATGTATTCTAGTTTAGGTTAGCTAGCGATGTTCATAAACTTGATTATCATGTCATTCATGTACTCTTTGATTTATCAAATACAAAAATTTTAGATGATCACGATTACTTTGATGTGGATAATTACTAGAAAACTATAACGGGTGAAGCAAATTTTGACTCTTGAAATGCACCAAACACTTTAACCCGAAGCATCAAAAATTTACTTTTGCATAAATTTATGCTTTTAATGGTTTTCAATAAAGTTGAAAGTAATATATGCTCGACCAAAGAACTTTTCTTTCTTTGGTGCATAGATCGAAAAATAAAAAACAATACACCTTATCAGATTTTTCGGTCAATAGTGAGTATTGTGAATAAAAAGATCTCTTATTTTGGCATGTCTCATGTTGTTACTGCTTTGGCTGTCTTTTATAACTATAATATGGATAATGTATGTACAACTTAATACGATATGTTTGACATATCTTATTTGAGGTGCTCTGAAAGTTTGGAGCTCCATTCTATGGAACTCTGAAATCCTCATACGCGTACTGTAGTAAAAAATAGGAAGGGCAAAGATACGGTTGATTCCTGACCCTCTATGTCCCAAGCAGTTCGGAAGCTCGAAGAAGAAGTAGTGGAAGAGGAACCAACTGCACTAGCAGAGTTCAACAGATTTCAACAAATTCTTGACTAAATGGCCTCCAATCTGTAGCTAATGACATCATAAATTAATGAGCTCGGCACCCAAAAGAGGCAAGTCCACAAGGAGCAGTGATACTTGAAGAAGAAATTCCTTAAGTTCTTTCAGAGGAATAATTTTAAAGTTCCTTTTGCCAACACCGTTGCCACCATAATCTCCATAAGCTTTTCTCACCCTAAACTTTTAAATTTTGTCGATTTCTTTTGTTTGGTTTCATGTCTTTTGTTTCGTTTTATTTCTTTTGCTTGGTTTGCTGTCTTTTGTTTGGTTTGATTTCTTTTGTTTGGTTTCATATCTTTTGTTTGGTTTTATAGGTTTTGTTTGGCTTGCTGTCATTTTTTTTAGCTTGATGTCATTTTCTTTATTTTGTGGTGGCCTTATCACATTGAGGACACAGTGTTCTTTAAGAATGACGAGGTAACACTTATGTTGTCAATTGCATCGTGTTAATCACTGTTTGCATTTTCTTAAATATGATGCATGTTTAGGCATATCATGTTATTTTATGTTAAGCAATGGAACTATACTTGAATCATTTTGATCGATATTGCCATGAGATCTAGTTGGAATTAGATTGAATGCATGCTTGAACTTAGATTAGGCTACTTGAGTAAAAAGTGAATCATATTGTGTGATGAAAAGTAGTTGGTTACATAAGCTTACTCACAATTCGACACTTGAGCTATGAGGTAGTGTAGAGATGCATAATGAATTTTCATTTGAGCCAATGTGAGGATTGAGCCTATATGACTCCATCTATAGTCATTCCATTTCTTTATTGTGTGATGCTTGCTTAGGTTATTACCTTTAGAACTTGCTTTGAATCGGTTTAAATCTACTAGATGTATGCTTAATAGAGATTATTAAGGCCCTTTTTTATGTTAACCTTTGGCTTAAATGACCTACCCTTTTATTATCCCTTGCTACCCCCGTTGAGCCTTAACCATTTTGTTTGAAAATACACAAAAAATTTAAAACCTGAAACCCCATTAACTAATCCATTCACAAGCTTAGTAGAGTATTAAGTAATGCATTAGTTGGGATCATTGTGAAAACTTTTACCGAGATGAGTTAAGGATACTTTTGGTTTTGAATCACATTGTATTTAGTTTATATTTTATTAATAGTTTTTTCCATGCGTTAAGGAAAAGAAAAGAAAAAATTGAAAAAATTGAAAAAGAAGAAACAAAGAAAAGAAAAAGGAAGAACACTTGAGTAACATCATGAAGTGCAGAGTATTAGCATACTTACACTTATAGATCTCAGAATTATGTGTTGTTATCCCTTTTACCTGCTTTTTACTTTAGGAATGCTTGTGTTAAACCCTTTACCCTCTTTACCCACCTTAACCCTTACCACATTACAACCCTAAGCAAGTCCTTTTGATCTATTTATGCATGC
>JAOQML010056109.1:0-10136 GCA_027568935.1 Erythroxylum urbanii
CAAAGGTGCGCAATAGGCTATTTTTCCCACAGAGTGTGCCTAGCAATAGTGTCAACAGGCTGTTTTCACACAGAGGGTGCCTAATGACCATTCCGACGGGTTGTTTTGCCCATCGAAGGTGTTTAATGGGTTGTTTCTCCCCCCGAAGAGGTCTAAAGGCCATGCCAACGGGTTGTTTTGCCCACCGAAAGTGCCTAGTGACCATGTCAACAGGCTATTTTTCCCACCGAAGGTGCCCAACGAGCTGTTTTTCCCAAAGAGGGTGCCTAGCAACTGTGTCAATATGCTATTTTTCCCACAGGGGGTGCCTAGCAACAGTTCCAACGGGTTGTTTTCCCACTGAAGGTGACTAACGATTGTTCCAACCAATTGTTTTAGCCACCAAAGGTGGCCAATGACTGTGCCAATGGACTGTTTTACCAACCAAAGGTGCCCAACGGGCTATTTTTCCCATCGAGGGTGCCGAGCAATCATGCCAACGGGTTGTTTTGCCCACCGAAGTGCCTAGCAACCATGCCAATAGGTTGTTTTGCCCACCGAAGCTGTCCAGCGATCGTATCAATAGGCTATTTTACCTACGAAAGAGCCCAACGGGCTATTTTTCCTATCAAAGGTGCCTAGCGATTGTGTCAAGAGGCTGTTTTACCCGTGGAAGGTGCCCAATGGACTGATTTTCCTTTGGAAGGGTCCTAGTGGCAGTACAAACGGGTTATTTTACCCACCGAATGCGCCCAACGGGTTGTTTTTCTCACTGAGGGTGCCTAGCAATTATGCCAACGGGCTGTTTTGCCTGGCGAAGGTGTCCAGCAATAGTGTCGATGGGCTATTTTACCTACAGAAGTGCCCAAAGGATTGTTTTTCCTAACAAAGGTGCCTAGTGCCCGTGCCAAGAGGCTGTTTTGCCCACGGAAGGCACCCAATGGACTATTTTTCCCATCGAAGGGGCCTAGCGACAGTACCAACAGGCTATTTTACCCACCAAAGGTGCCTAACAGGCTGTTTTTCCCACCGAGGGTGCCTAACAACCATGCCAAGGTTTGTTTTGCCCACCAAAGGTGCCAAGCAACCGTGCCAACAGGTAGTTTTGCCTATTGAAGGTTCCCAATGGAGCTTTTTTCCCACCGAAGGTGCCCAGCGACCATGCCAATAGGTAGTTTTGCCCACTGAGGGAGCCTAACGAATGTGCCCATAAGCTATTTTTGCCCACCGAACACACACAACTGACTGTATTTCACTCCAAAGGTGCCTAACGTCTGTGCCAACGGGCCCATCCATGTGCCCAACGGGTTGTTTGTCTCACTAAAGGTGCCTAGAAACTGTAGTAACGGGCTCTTTTGCCTAACGATCGTGCCAACATGCTATTTTTCAAACCAAAAATGAGCCAACAGGATGTTTGAACCAATGAAAGTGGTTAGTGATTGTGCCAACGGGCCCTTTTACCCACCAAAGGTTCCTAGCGACCATTCCAATGGACTGTTTTGCCCACAAAAGGTGCCTAACGACCATGCCAACATGCTCTTTTACCCACTAAAGGTTCCTAGCGACCATGCCAACGAGCTGTTTTGCCCACCGACAGTATGCCAACGGTGCTTTTTCCCACCAAAAGTGCCTAACGACTATGTCGACGGGCTCTTTTGCCTCCCAAAAATGTCCCCAACTGACTTTTTTTCCCACCAAAAGTGCTTAGCCACTGAGTCAATAGGCTATTTCGCCCACCAAAGGTGGACAACTGACTGTTTCTTCACCAAAGGTGCCTAATGAACATGGGAAAGGTTTGTTTTGCCCAACGAAGGTGCCTTGTAACTGTGCCAACGGGTTGTTCAACCCACCCAAGGTGCCTAGCGACCATGCTTATGTGGAGTTTTGCCCACCATGGGTGCCTAACAACCATGCCAAGGTTTGTTTTGCCTACCGAAGGTGTCAAGCGACCGTGCCAAGGGGCTATTTCGCCTAGCAACTATGTCAACGGGTAGTTTTGCTTAGTAAAGGTTCCCAATGGGTTATTTTTCTAATCGAAGGTCTGTAACCACCGCACCAATGGGCTTTTTTGCCCACCGAAGTTGCCTAGCGACCATGTCAATAGGTTGTTTTACCCATTGAGGGAGCCTAAGGAATGTGCCCATAGGCTATTTTTGCCTACCAAACGCGCACAACTGGCTGTCTTTCACTCCAAAGGTGCCTAGTGTCTGTGCCAACGGGCCCATCCATGGTGCCTAACGGGCTGTATTTCTCACTGAAGGTGCCTAGCAATCGTGGTAATAGGCTGTTTCACCCACTGAAGGTGCCCTATGGGTTGTTTTGCCCACTGAAGGTGTCTAGCGACCATGGCAACAGGTTGTTTTGCCCAACGAAGGTATGCCAACGAGCTGTTTTTCCCACCAAAGGTGCCTAGTGTCCTCACCAATGGGATGTTTTACCCATCGAAGGTGCCCAAGGGGCTATTTTTCCCACAGAGGGTGCCTAGCAACCTTGCCAACGAACTGTTTTGCCACCAAAGGAGACTAGCGACCATTCCAACAGGTTGTTTTGCTCACCAAAGGTGCCAAACGACGGTGCCAATGGGTTGTTTTACCCATTGAAGTGCTTAACGGGCTATTTTTCCCATTAAAGGTGCCTAGCGATTGTGCCAACTGGCTGTTTTGCCCACAGAAGGCATCAATTTGGTTGTTTTTCCCATCGAAGAGGCCTAACGGCAGTGCCAATGAGCCATTTTACCCAATGAAGTTACCCAACAGACTGTTTTCCCATCGAGGGCACTTAACAACCACGCCAAGGGTTGTTTTCTCCACCAAAGGTGCCAAACGACCATGTCAAATGGCTATTTTGCCTAACGACTATGACAATGAGCTATTTTTCACACCAAAAACGAGCCAAATGGTTGTTTGAACCATTGAAAGTTCTCAGCAATCGTGCTAACGGGCTCTTTTACCCACCAAAGGTTCCTAGCGATTATGCCAACGGGCTGTTTTGCCCCCTGAAGGTATGCCAACGATGTTTTTTCCCACCAAAGGTGCCTAGTGGCTATACCGACAGGCTTTTTTGCCCACAAAAAATGTGCCCAATTGACTGTTTTTCCCACCAACGGTGCCTAGCCACCGAGTCAACGGGCTATTTTGCGCAGCAAAGGTGGGCAACTGGTTGTTTCTCCACCAAAGGTGCCTAGCGAACATAAGAACGGGTTATTTTGTCCATCGAAGGTGCCTTGTAACTGTGCTAACGGGCTGTTTATTCCACCCAAGGTGCCTAGTGACTGTGCGTATGTGGAGTTTTGCCCACCGATGGTGCCTAGCAACAGTGCCAACGGACTGTTTTGCCCACCGAAGGTGTGCCAACAGGTTGTTTTCCCACCAAAGATGCCCAGCAACCATGCCAACGGGTTATTTTACCCACCAAAAGTGCACAACGGGTTATTTTACCCACCGAAAGTGCCGACGAAGGTGCCTCCTAACCATGCCAACGGGATGTTTTACCCACCAAAGGTGCCCAACGGGCTGTTTTGCCCACCAAAGGTGTGCCAACGAGCTATTTCTCCCACCAAAGGTATGCTAACGGGTCATTTTTTCCACCGAATGTGCCCAGTGACCAGGCCAACGGACTGTTGTGCCCATCGATGGTGTGCCAATAGGTCGTTTTTCCCACTGCAGTTGCCTAACAACAGTCCCACAGGGCTGTTTTTCTACCGAAGGTGTCTATTGACAGTGCCAACGGGCAGTTTTACCCATCGAAGGTACCTAACGGCCTATTTTCCTACCGAAGGTCCTTAGCAGCTATGCCAACCGACTATTTTGCCCGTTGCTGGTGCCTAGTGGGCTATTTTTCCCCCAAAGGAGCCCTAAAGGTCCTGGGTTGTTTTTCCCACAGAGGGTGCCTAACAATTGTGCTAACAAGTTGTTTTTCCCATAGAGGGTACCTAGTGACCATTCCAACGGGCTATTTTCCCACTGAAAGTGACTAACGATTATTCAAACCAGTTGTTTCACCCATCGAAAGTGGCCAGCGACCATGCCAATAGACTATTTTACCTACCAAAGGTGCCCAACGAGCTATTTTTCCCATCGAGGGTGCCTGGCAACAGTGCTAATAGGCTGTTTTGCTCGCCAAAGGTGTCCAGCGATTATGTCAACGGGCTGTTTTACCTATCGAAGGTGCCTAGTGACTGTGTCAATGGTCAATTTTTCCTACAGAAGGTGCCCAATGGACTGTTTTTCCCATCAAAGGGGCCTATCGGTAGTGCCAACGGGTTATTTTACTCACCAAAGGTGCCCAATGGGTAGTTTTTCCCCCTGAGGGTGCCTAACAACCATGCCAAGGTTTGTTTTGCCTATCAAAGGTGTCAAGCGACCATGTCAACGGGTAGTTTTGTCCACCAAAGGTACCCAAAGGGCTATTATTCCCACCAAAGGTCCGTAATCACCATGGCAATGGGCTTTTTTGCCTACTAAAGGTGCCTAGCGACCATGCCAACGGGTTACTTTGCCCACTGAGGGGCCTAACAAATGTAGCCATGGGCTATTTTTACCCACCGAATGCACACAACTCATTACTTTTCACTCCAAAGGTGCCTAGCATCTGTGCCAATGGGGCCACCCATGGTGCCTAACGGGCTATTTTTCCCACCGAAGGTGCCTAACAACCGTGGCAACGAGCTGTTTCACCCACCGAAGGTACCCAGTGGGTTGTTTTGCCCACAGAAAGTGTCTAGCAACCATGGCAACAGGTTGTTTTGCCCACCGAAAGTGTGCCAACAGGTTGTTTTTCCCACCAAATGTGCCTAGTGTCCTTGCCAACGGGTTGTTTCAACCATCGAAGGTGACCAACAAATTATTTTTCCTATAGAGGGTGCCTAGCAACCTTGCCAATGGGTTGTTTTACCCACCTAAGGAGACTAGAGACCGTTCCAACGGGGTGTTTTACCCACCAAAGGTGCCTAGTGACGGTGCCAACGGGTTGTTTTACCCATTGAAGTGTCCAATAGGCTGTTTTACACATCAAAGGTGCCTAGCGACCGTGCCATCGGGATGCTTTGCCTATGGAAGGTGCCAATTGGGTTGTTTTTCCCATCGAAGGAACCAAGCGACAGTGCCAACGGGCTATTTTACCCACTGAAGTTACCGAACAGGTTGTTTTTCCCACTGAGGGTGCCTAGCAACCATCTCAAGGTTTGTTTTGTCCACTGAAGGTGCCAAACGACCTTGTTAATTAGCTATTGATCGTGCCAACGGGCTGTTTTTCACATCAAAAATGAGCCAACGGATTGTTTTAGCCATTAAAAGTGCCTAGCGACCATGTCAACGTGTTCTTTTGTCCACCAAAGGTTCCTAGCGACCGTGTGAACAGACTGTTTTACCTACCGAAGGTGCCTAGCGACCGCGCCAATAGGCTATTTTGCCCACTGAAGGTATGTCATCCGGCTGTTTTTCCCATTGAAGGTTCCTAGCGATAGTGCCAACGGGCTCTTTTGCCCACCAAAAAGGTGCCTAACGGGCTATTTTCCCACCAATGGTGCCTAGGCACCGTGTTAATAGGCTATTTCACCCACCAAAGGTGGACAACTAGCTATTTTTCACCAAAGGTTCCTAGCGAACATGTGAACGGGTTGTTTTGCCCAACGAAGATGCCTTGCAACTGTGCCAACAAGCTATTTGGCCCACCAATGGTGCCTAGTGACTACACAACATGGTTGATTTACCCACTAAATGTGCCCAACTAGCTGTTTTGCCCACAAAAGGTGTCTAGCGACTATACGAATAGGTTGTTTTGTCCACTGAACATGCCCAACTGGCTATTTTCCCCACCAAAGGTGCCTAGCGACTATGTCAATGGGTTGCTTTTCCCACTAAAGGTGCCTAACAGGTTGTTTTACCCCCCCCCCCTCGAGGGTGCTTAGTAACCTTGCCAACAGGCTGTTTTGCCCACAGGAGGTGACTAATGACAGTTTCAGTAGGTTGTTTTCCCACCAAATGTGACTAGCGATTGCTCCAATGGGCTGTTTTACCCACCGAATGTGGCTAGCGATTGTGCCAATGGACTATTTTGCCCATCAAAGATGCCCAACGACCATGACAATATGTTGTTTTACCCACCGAAGTGCCCAACGGGCTATTTTCCCATCGAAGGTAACTAGCAACCGTGCCAATGGGCTCTTTTAACCATAGAAGGTGCCCAATGGGCTATTTTTCCCATCGAAGGGGCCTAGCAACCTTGCCAAGGGTTGTTTTACCCAATAAAGGTGCCAAGAGACTATTCCAATGGGCTATTTTGCCAAGAAACTGTGCCAACGGGCTATTTTTCACACAAAAAATGAGGCCATGGGTTGTTTAAGACATTGAAGCTGCCTAGCGACCATGCCAACGTGCTGTTTTACCCCCAAAAGTGACCAACGGGCTATTTTTCCCACAAAAGGTGCCTAGTGACAGTACCAACTGGCTATTTACCCCACTGAAGGTGCCCAATTGGCTGTTTTGGCCACCAAAGGTGGCTAGCGATCATGCCAACGGGTTGTTTTTTCTACCAAATGTGCCTAGCGACTGTGTCAACAGACTATTTTGCCAATCGAATGTGTGCCAACTGGCTATTTTTTCCAACCGAAAGTGCGTAGCGATCGTGCCAACTAGCTATTTTACCCACCAAAGGTGTGCAACGGGCTTTTTTTCCTACCAAAGGTGCCTAGGTACCATGCCAATGGAATTTTTTGTCCATCGAAGGTCCTTTGCAACCATGCCAAGAGGTTGGTTTGCCCACCAAAGGTGCCCAACTAGCCGTTTTTCCCACTAAAGGTGCCTAGCGACCGTGCCAACTGGCTGTTTTACTCACCATTGTGCCCAAAGGGCTATTTTTCCCACCCAAGGTGCCGTCAGGGCTATCTTGCCCACCGAATGTGCCTAGCGACAATGCCAATGAGTTGTTTTACCCAACGAGAATGCCTAGTGATCATGCCAATGAGCTGTTTTGCCTACCAAGGGTACCTAACGACCGTGCCAACGGGCTGTTTTGCCTAGCGAAAGTGCCTAACAACCATTCCAAAAGGCTGTTTTAACCATCAAAGTTTGCCAATGGATTATTTTGCCCACCAAAGGTGCCCATTGGGTTGTTTTTCCCACCAATGATACCTAACGGACTATTTTGCCCATCAAAGGTTCCCAACTAGCTGTTTTTCCACCAAATGTGCCTAGCGAATGTGCCAATGGGTTGTTCTGTTCACCCATGGTGCCTACCAACTGTGCCTAGGGGCAGTTTTACCCACTGAAGGTGCGTATTGACCATGCTAACGTGGAGTTTTGCCTGTCAAGGGTGCCTTACGATCGTGTCAACAGGCTATTTTGCCCACAAAAGGTGCCTAGCGATTGTGCGAACGGGTTGTTTTGCCCACTGAAAGTGCCCAATTGGCTATTTTTCCCACCAAAAGCACCTAGCCACCGTGCTAATGGGATGTTTCTCCCACCGAGGGTGCCTAGGAATAATGCCAATGGGCTATTTTATCCACCAAAGGTGACTAGTGACCGTTCTAATAGGTTATTTTCCTACCGAAGGTGACTAGCGATTTTTCGAATGAGCTGTTTTACCCTATGAAGGTGGCTAACGACCGTGCCAATGAATTGTTTCACCCACTAAAGATGCCCAACGAGTTGTTTTTCCCATCAAAAGTGCCTAGAAACTGTGCCAACGGGCTGTCTTGCCCACCGAAGTGCCTAACAGTTGTGCCAATGGGTTGTTTTGCCCAAGGTACCCAACGATCGTGCCAACAGGCTCTTTAATCCATTGAACTGCCCAACAGGCTGTTTTTCCCATCGAAGATGCCTAGTGACCATGCCAACTGACTGTTTTGCCCACGGAAGGAGCCCAATGGGCTATTTTCGCATTGAAGGGGTCTAGCGGTAGTGACAACGGGCTGTTTTACCCACTGAAGTTACCCAACGGGCTATTTTTCCCAACGAGGTTGCCTAGCAAGCATGTCAAGGGTTGTTTTGCCCACCGAAGGTGTCAACTGACCATGTTAACGGACTATTTTGCCTAGTGACCGTGCCAACGGGCTATTTTCACACCAAAAATGAGCCAACGGGTAGTTTTAGCCATTGAAGGTGCCTAATGATCGTGCCAACGGGCTCTTTTTCCCACCAAAGGTTCCTAGCGACCGTGTCAATGGGCTATTTTGCCCACTGAAAGTATGCCAACGGGCTATTTTTCCTACCAAAGGTGCCTAGCGACTCTGTCAATAGGCCATTTTGCCCACTGAAGGTGCCCAACGGGTTGTTTTCGCACCAAAGGTGCTTGGCCAATGCATCAACAGACTATTTTGCCGACCAAAGGTGGCCAACTAGCTATTTTACCACCAAAGGTGCCTAGCAAACGTGTCAGGTCATTTTGCCCACCAAAGGTGCCTAGCAACTATACCAATGGGCTATTTTGCCCATTTAAGGTGCCTAGGGATTGTGCCTATGCGGAGTTTTGCATGTTGAGGGTGCCTTGCAACACTGCCAATGGGCTATTTTACCTACCAAAGGTGACTAATGATCATTCCAAAAGGTTGTTTTCCCACTAAAGGTGACTAGTGAATGTTCCAACGAGCTATTTTACCTACTGAAGGTGGCTAGCGACTGTGTCAATGGACTATTTTGCCTATCAAAGGTGCCCAGCGATCGTGCCAACAGATGTTTTTACCCATCGAACCACCCAACGGGTTGTTTTTCCCACCTAGGGTGCCTAGCAACCATGCCAAGGGTTGTTTTGCCCTTCGAAGGTGCCAAGCGACCTTGCCAATGGGCTATTTTGCCAACTAATAGTGCCAACGGGCTATTCTCACACCAAAAATGAGCCAATGGATTGTTTTAGCAATTAAAGGTGCCTAGAGACCGTGCCAACATGTTTTTTTACACCCCAAAGGTGTCCAATGGGCTATTTTTCCCACCTAAGGTGTGTAGCAACTGTGGCAACAGGTTGTTCCGCCCACTGAAGGTGCCTAATGGGTTGTTTTGCCCACTGAAGGTGTCTAGCGATCATGGCAATAGGTTGTTTTACCCATCGAAGGTGTGCCAACAAGTTGTTTTTCCTACCAAAGGTGCCTAGTGCCCTTGCCAACGGGTTGTTTTACCCATGGAAGGTGCCCAATGGGCTATTTTTCCTGTAGAGGGTGTCTAAGAACCTTGCCAACGGGCTATTTTGCCCACCAAAGGAGACTAGCAACTATTCCAACGAGGTGTTTTCCCCACCAAGGGTGCCCAGTGACGGTGCCAACTGGTTGTTTTACCCATCGAAGCATCCAACTGGTTGTTTTACACATCAAAGGTGCCTAGCGACCATGCCAACGGGCTGTTTTGCCCATGGAAGATGTCAATTGGGCTATTTTTCCCATCGAAGGGACCTAGCGGTAGTGCCAACGGGCTATTTTACCCACTGAAGTTTCCCAACAGGCTGTTTTCCCATTGAGGGTACCTAGCAACCTTGCCAAGGGTTGTTTTGTCCATTGAAGGTGCCAATCGACTGTGTCATTTGGTTGTTTTACCTAGCGACCATGCCAACAGGCTATTTTTCACACCAAAAATGAGCCAACGAACTATTTTAGCCACTGAAAGTTCCTAACGGCCGTGCCAACAGGCTCTTTTGCCCAGCAAAGGTTCCTAGCGACCGTGCAAATGAGCTGTTTTACCTACTGAAGGTGCCTAGTGACCGTGCCAATGGGCTATTTTACCCACTGAAGTTAGGCCATCGGGTAGTTTTTCCCATCGGAGGTGCCTAGCGATAGTGCCAACGGGCTCTTTTGCCCAACAAAAAGGTGCCCAATAAGCTGTTTTTCCCACCAATGGTGCCTATCCACCATGTCAATAGGTTATTTCTGTTGGTTCGCCTATGGCCCGAGTATTCACAATACGCAACGGAATGGACCATACTACACATCAAGAAGTATAACCAAAAATCACAACACGTACAAAATTACCTCTTGATATAGATTGGTATTTGTTTTTCTGATTTGTAGATGCTGCAGCGCGCGAACATCCTCTACCGCCACACGAGGATGAACGATCTGGGTAGCGGCTAATGTGTGCTACAATGTTCCAAAACACTTTTTGAACGCTGCACAATTTTTCTCTCGGAAGAAGAACGAACAGCTAGGGCTAGGTGGCTAGGGTTTTCGTATCATC